>WNGS01003388.1:5617637-5634889 GCA_020271785.1 Procambarus virginalis
CTGTTGGTCCCGCCTCTCAATGTCAATCAACGGTGTACAGATATCCGAGATTATTGGACTCTATCAATATCTACAGTTGAAATGTGTTAGGAGCATGCCTCCACCACATCACTGCCTAATAGCATTCCATCCGTTAACTACTCTGACACAGATTAGTTCCTTCTAATGTCTCTGTGGCTCATTGGGTACTAGTTTCCACCTGTGTCCCCGTTGTTCGCGTCCCCCCAGTGTTGAATAGTTTGTCCTGTGTCTACCCGGTCGATTCCTCTGAGGATTTTGTAGGTTGTGATCATATCTCCCTTACTCTTCTGTCTTCCAGTGTCGTAAGGTGCATTTCCGCAGCCTTTCCTCGTAACTCATGCCTCTTAGTTCTGGGACTATCCCTAGTGGATACCTTTGGACTTTTTCCAGCTTCGTCTTGTGCTTGACAGGTACGGGCTCCATGCTGGGTGTGGTGTGTGTGTTGTGTGTGTGTGTGTCTGTGTGTGCTTACTATTTGTGCTGAGAAATCGACGTTTAGCTCTTGGGTGTTCTGCCTTTCAACCAATCTATTTTTACTATATGTATATATAGTAGATATATATACTATATCTACTACATATCTATATATACTATATCTACTACATATCTATATATACTATATCTACTACATATCTATATACACTATACCTATATATGCTATATACTACATCTATATATATTATATCTACTAGATATATATATATACTATATCTACTACATATATTTTTTTCTACACACCACACACACACTCACACACAAGAAGCAGCCCGTAGCAGCTGTCTTAACTCCCAGGTACCTATTTACTGCTAGGTGAACAGAAGCATCTTAATGAAAGAAACTGCCCATTTGTTTGAGCATCAGCCGGGAATCAAACCCGGGCACTCAGGACTACGATCCCCGAACGCTGTCCACTCAGCCACGAGGCCTCATGTATATGTGTGTGTGTGTGTGTGTGTGTGTGTGTGTGTGTGTGTGTGTGGGTGTGTGTGTGTGTGTGTGTACCCATCTATTTGTTCTCACTTAGTAGTGTTTGCAGGGGTGGAGCTTCAGCTCTTTGGTCCCGCCTCTCAATTGTCAATCAACTGGTGTACAGATTATGGATTTTATTGGAACTATCAATAACATCAAAACTACTTGAAAGTGTGTGTTTAGACATCCTCCACCACATCACTGCCTAATGCATTCCATTTGTTAACTACTCTTGACACAGATTTTTTTGTATAATGTCTCTGTGGTCATTTGGGTACTAAGTTTCCACCTGTGTCCCCGTGTTCGTGTTCCACCCATGCTGAAGAATTTGTCTTTGTCCACCTTTTCAATTCCCATAAGAATTTTATAGGTGATTATCACGTCTCCCTTTAAATGAACAAATCCACAAGGCCGTGAAGAGCGTTCGAACCTACGCACGGGATATTCCCAGATGCGCCTTTGTCAACTGTACCACCACATGGTCAAAAGAATTGCAACCTAGAGTGCTACTGCCCTCACGGGCATCCCGAGTGCCTCTCACGGCCCTTATGGTTCCGTCCTCTTGAGATATCACGTTATTGTGATTTATGTGATTATTAAAAAAAAGGTCCTAGAGGTAGAACATCAGGTTGACAGAGCCCGAGTGCATGAGGGAATTGTGTGAAACCCCGATTGGGCTTCGGAGAAGCTTCGGGATACTAGTGAGGGCAGTAGCACTCCAGGTTGTAATTCTTTTTACCATGTCGTGGCACAGTTGACAAAGGCGCAGCTGGGAACAGCCCGTGCATAGGTTCGACCCTAATCACGGCCCCTTGTGGATTTGTTCATTTGATATATCACGTTACTGTGACTGCTGTGTGTATGTCTCCTACTACTCTTCTGTCTTCCAGGGTCGACAGGTTTAGCTCCCATAGCATTTTCTAGTAGCCCATGCCTCTCAGTTCTGGGACTAGTCTAGTGGCATGCCTCTGAATCTTCTCTAACTTCGTCTTGGGATTAACAAGGTATGGACTCCAGGCTGGAGCTGCATACTCAAGGATTAGTCTGATGTAAGTAGTGTACAAGTTTCTGAACGATTCCTTACACAAGTTTCTTAAGAAAATTCTTTTGTTGGCCAATCTAGCATATGCCGCTGATGATATCCTTTTCACGTGGGCTTCTGGGGACAGGTTAGGTGTGATATCAACCCCCAGATCTTTCTCTCTATTTGACTCTTGCAGGATCTCACCTCCCAGATGGTACCTTGTGTTCAACCTCCTGCTCTTTTCGCCTAATTTCATTACTTTACACTTTCCTGAGTTAAATTTTAGTAGTCATTTTCTAGAACTTTCCTCCAGTTCGTCCAGGTCATCCTGTAGTCTCTGTCTACCTTCATCAGTCTTGATTCTTTTCATATTTATTTCATCATCAGCAAACATTGAGAGGAATGAGTCTATACCCTCGGGAAAGTCGTTGACATATATCACAAACAGGATGGGTCCAAGTACAGAGCCCTGTGGGACTCCGCTGGTGACATCTTGCAAGACTGATGTCTTCCCTTCACAGTTATTCATTGTTTCCTGTTGCTTAGATACTCCCTTATCCACTGGAGCACAATACCTTTGACTCTTGTTTGTTTCTGGAAACTTTTGTAACTGCTTTTTTGGGGGTACTGTGTCTAAGGCTTTCCTGACAGTTTTCTACAAGTTAGGGAAACTGGCCCTGTTGTTCAGTGCCTCTTGCGTGTCTCCCTTTTTGTATATTGTGACTACATTAGCTGTCTTCCAGCTTGCTGGTAGGTCACCCGTTTCCAGTGACCTGTTATACACCATAGAGAGTTGTACACTAATTGCTTCTGTAACCTCTGTTAGTATCCACGGTGAGATTCTATAAGCCCCAACAGATTTGTCACTTTCCGTTCCAACAGATTCCATTTGACCTCATCACTGGAGAGGTCATATTCCTTTAGGTTGCTTGCTTTTCCGCCTCCTCTCTTAGTACAGAGGCTACTCCTTGCTCTATTGTGAAGACCTTCTGGAATCTCTTTTTGAGTTCTTCATACACCTTGTCTTTCTCTGTGTATCTATTCTCCTCTTTTCTCAGTTTCATCACTTGTTCCTTCATTGCTGTTTTCCTCCTGATGTAGCTGTGGAGCAGCTTTGGTTGGATCGCTTTACTCGCGATGACATCTTCATACTGTCTCTCTGCTTCTCTCCTCACTCTGAGATATTTATTCCTGGCCCTCTGGTACCTCTCCTTGCTCTCTGGTGTTCTGTTATTCCTGTGGTTTCCCAATGTTCTTGTACTCGATTTCCTAGCTGCCTTACATTCCTGATTGAACCGTGGATTCTTCTGTTGGTTTTTATTTTTCTCCTTTTGGGCCAAGATCAACCTGTCAGCAGCTTCCTGGCACTTTTGAGTGTGTGTGTGTGTGTGTGTGTGTGTGTGTGTGTGTGTGTGTGTGTGTGTGTGTGTGTGTGCGCGTGTGTGTGAGTGTGTGTGTGTGTGTGTGTGTGTGTGTGTGTGTGTGTGTGTGTGTGTGTGTGTGTGTGTGTGTGTGTGTGTGTGTAATAATTTACGCTTGTGAAGGAGACAATTACATATGAATAACAGACTATTCTTCCCTGGCATAAACAATTGCTTGTGTTGTTCATGTCTGTTCCAACTCTCCATAAATAAATAGTATCTGGTCGTAACTTTGTGTCCGGATTCAGGAATGCTGACCCATTCGCGCAAGTGTGAATCCCGGGAAACCTGGCTATTAAATTATTCGTTACACCTTTGCACACAATCCAAAAAAACATGACGAACTTTTTTCATTTTTTTACACGTTGAAACCTGCAAATTTTTATATGAAAAAGATGTAGCACATTCTTGGGCAAATTGGTCAACCGGCCGTTAATATTGTGATATGAAACGTCATTCAAAATTGCTGGTGTATTTTGTCACTATTTGAAATAATTATTGCTAAAATAATATTTCAATATATATACTTTTCAGGTATTTTGGGTTGAGGGTAATTTTTTAGTTAGACATTATAACCCTAACAAAACAGAGGTTAAAATGTGTCAAGAAACTTGCTAATAATACAGCGAGTAATGTTAAAAAATTCATTAAAATCCTGTAACAAATGACAAAGAAATTGTCACCTGTCAGTGTGTCTGTCTTGCTTCACCAGTCAGTGTGTCTGTCTTGTCCTTACCTGTCAATGACTTTGTCTCGTCTTCACCTGTCAATGAGTTTGTCTTGTTTTCACCTGTCAATGTGTAACTCTTGCCTTCACTGTTGACAGTAGTGCCAAACACCAGGCACCTGGCACTCACCTGGTAACTGGACCTTGGATTCTGAAAATTGATGTAGTCTATTTGATACATGTGTTTCTTAACGCAACTTAGCGATTTCACATATACAAAAACGAATTTTTGTTTGGAATTTAGACATATGCCTATTCACGCTTAATAATCCGGGAATTTATTTAAATACAAATTAACCAACTTATGGGTTAGGATCCCTTACCGAAGAGCGTATAAGTAGAAAGTTGTAAGTTATCTCTCTCATTTGATTGGATATTTGAATTGGCCGGTGAGGAATAGGATTGGAGGCCTACACTATAGACCAGTGGGAATCGAACTCGGGTCTATTGGGTTGGTACACCAGTATAACAATCTTTTCGCTAACTATATATACCTGTAAATTCGTAAAACAATTTGTTGGGCATATGTTTTGTTTACATAGATTTGCCGATCAACATCTTCAACACGTGTTAAAACACATGTGAACTTAAGACGGCTCCGGACGTCTGTATAGAGCACCTGGCTCTATAGAGACTCTAGAGCACCTGGTACACAACAACAGGCGAGTGTACGTACGACCATACACGGGCTACATAAATACGCACATATTTATAATTAACTACTGATAAGATAAATACCAAATTCGATAGATTAGGGTAAACACATTTTAAAGGAATACAGTACAGTGCACATTGTATACAGGAGCATATGCTTAATTTTAATACATTCACATGGAAGACAGACAACATGAACCAAGTCCTTTACAAAGTGTTAAACGCTCAAACTCGCAAAGGTTGATGTTTCATTTCAAGTATTCTTTACATGTGGTTCCTGACGTCTATGAGAATTATGAGATTTGCAAATTTTATTACGTGCATAAATATATGTACACAAGCGCATACACAAACACATGACCTGACCTGGGGCCTGACGGCTGAGTGGACAGCGCTCGGCATTCGTAGTCGTAGGGTCACCAGGGATCGATCCCTGGCGGAGGAGGAAACAAATGGGCAGGGTCTCTTTCACCTTGATGTACCTGTTCACCGAGCAGTAAATACGTACCTGGGATTTAGACAGCTGCTACTGGCTGCTTCCTGTGGATTTGTGTGTGTGTGTGTGTGTGTTTGAAAAATAAAATCGAAATAATCAGAAGATTGACAGTTGAGAGGCGGGACGAAAGAGCCAGAGCTCAACCCCCGCAAGCACAACTAGGTGAATTCACACGACTGCGTACATGCTAGTAGCATGCACGTGTGGGGGAAGTCACCTCTGGGAGCCTCGCGGCCGGCTGAGTTCACACACACTAACACTTCCTCATTGTGAAGATGTCGGACAGACGAGGAGCAGGAGTCCAGGAGATGCTGGTGATAACGTCGGGTGGTGGAGCAGCAGGTGGTTAACTCCAGTCCACAGTGGTAGGTCATGAGGCAGGTACTGGGGCCAGGCTCCACAATGATAGGTCAGGAGACAGGTATTGGGGCCAGGCTCCACAGTGGTAGGTCATGAGACAGGTACTGGGGCCAGGCTCCACAGTACAAGGACAGGAGACAGGTACTGGGGCCGGGCTTCACAGTACAAGCGGAGGGGAAGGACTAATATTGGAGGGGGGGAGGGGTGAATATCCATGAATACAGTGGAATCTGCTTACTGCTTCCAGTTCATCCGTTTTCCGTTGTCTGTATATTCGGAGGGGCGTGTCTTGCGTTTCCCGCCAGCGTGTAAGTTCTTATCTAGTTATGTCAGCAGGGAATTAAGCCTGCCTCCACTCCCTCCTTCCACACCTAATTCCAGTTAATTATTACTCTGGAACTGAAGGTATGTTTCTGTGTACCTTGCACTCATTTGTGTTTACACCTTTCATTAGTGGCCTCTTGTCCTGTTTTCACCCGTAATAGTCTGTCTAACCTGTTTGTGTATCTGAGTGGTTTAAAGTTTAGATAAAGTCTCACCCAGATCTTTTCTTTTCTTTTATTATGTTGTAGCCTTATTCATAGTTTCGTTAAGGTATGTTAGCTTCGCAGTCTATCTCTGGAACATCTTGACTTGGTAGGGGGGGTATAACTGGTGTAGGATCCCACGTCATGATGAGCGCGCTCTGGAACATATCTGGATTTATATTTTTTAAAGTGGTTCTTATAATTACCACTGATAGTGTTCTATGTTCGTGTGGCCTTAAGGTACGCAAAGTGCTGTGGCAACTTTCACACCCATCTGCATGCAATCCTATGGGTTTCCTCTTCCACAGACTATGTATACATGGCCTCTCCTGTGTTCCCATCCTCCTTTCATTGGATTCATTTGAATTGTATTCCAGTAGTTTAAGTTCATATATGTCCAGTAGGAGTTATTAGGAACATTCACCTCAGCTTCACCTGTGCAGGAGTGAACGGCGAGTGAATCAATCAGCTGAACTTTATGTAGGTGTGGTTTGTTACTAATCCCCCCTCCCCCCCGGGCCCCCAGCTGGATTGCTGAGTATTGAGCCGTCACTTTGCATAACGTGGTGACAATAAATGGATGATAAAGGTTGATTTACTCGCGTTCTTTCACTGGGCAGCTGATTCAGTTGCACTGTGCATCGATTACTTTGGATCTCTACACCTCGTTATAACATATTGGGGAGTGAGGTCGTAATCTTTGGTTTATATCCGGGTTCTTGAAGTGCCACGTGGAGGTGAAGGGGAGGAGGGGACAGAGAGGGGAAGGCGGAGGGGGGTTGAAGAGGGGGGAGGCGAAAGGGAGGCCTTGGAGAGGGGGAAGGTGGAAGAGGGCTTAAAAAAAAAGGTGAAGGCAGAGGAGGGGAGATGCAGAGGGGAGGATGCAGAGGAGTTGGAGAAGGTGAGATAGAGAAAAGGTAGAAAAGAGGAGTTAGAGTGATGGGTTGATGGAACAGAATGGAGTAACAGCTTGAGGAGTACAGATGAATCCAAAGGGGATGGTTTCAGAGGGAAGGAGTGGAGGGGAATATGGAGCCTGGACTCATTGGTATAATGATGGAATGTGGTAGAGGGAGAGGAACCAACCCAGACGGGAAGGATGGAGAAGACAGACAAGGAAAGTGAGTGAAGGGAGGAGAGTGAAGTTAGAGGAGACAAAGCTACGTAGCGTAGCAGGGTAGGAAGCTTGAATGGTGAGGGTGTGGGAGAGCGGTGTTGGAACCTGCTGCAGGTGGCCTTTGTTCCCGGGAGAGCTGGTGTCGGTGAGTATTATGACAAAGTGTGTACACTATGTTACCCTAACTGTCTCCCGGCCACGCTCCAACATTTCCGGGCGTATCGTGGCGTGTGTGTGTTCCCTCCCCGCCTCCACCCACACCCGCGGCTCAGCCTCACAGTTACCACTTCCTCAAACACGTATTCGGGCGTCGTGATACTAATGTTTATATTCCGTGATGAGCTAACGCTTGCCGTTTCCAGGGATACAAGCAAGGAGATAGGTACCTGGATTGAGATTTTCGTGCAGCTGCATGCAAGCATGCACACACACACACCCGCAAGCACAACTAGGTGAATACACACACGCACGCACACACACACACACACACACACACACACACACACACACACACACACACACACACACACACACACACACAGTGTCCCTAACCTGCATACCATGCAAGCTGATGGAGAAGATTGTGCGAAGAAAGCTAGTGGAGCATCTGGAGCGAAAGAACTTTGTAACACAGCACCAACATGGATTCAGGGATGGCAGGTCCTGCCTCACAGGGTTACTTGAATTCTATGACCAGGCAACATAAATAAGGCAAGAAAGACAAGGGTGGGCAGACTGCATATTTTGGATTGTCAGAAAGCCTTTGATACAGTGCCACGCAAGAGGCTAGTGAAAAAGCTGGAGATGCAGGCTGGAGTGAAAGGGAAGGTACTACGTTGGATACAGGAGTATCTAAGCAACAGGAGACAACGAGTCAGTGTGAGGGGTGAGGTCTCAGATTGGCGAGACGTTACGAGTGGAGTCCCGCAGGGTCAGTCCTTGGACCTATACTGTTTCTGATATATGTAAATGATCTCCCAGAGGGTATAGAATCGTTTCTCTCAATGTTTGCCGATGATGCAAAAATTATGAGGAGGATTGAAACTGAGGACGATAGTAGGAGGCAACAAGATGACCTAGACAGACTGAGTGAATGGTCCAACAAATGGCTGTTGAAGTTCAACCCGAGTAAATGCAAAGTAATGAAACTAGGCAGTGGAAACAGGAGGCCAGACACAGGATACAGAATAGGAGATGAAGTACTTAATGAAACGGACAGAGAGAAAGATCTAGGAGTTGATATCACACCAAACCTGTCTCCTGAAGCCCACATAAAAAGAATAACGTCTGCGGCATATGCGAGGCTGGCTAACATCAGAACAGCGTTCAGGAACCTGTGTAAGGAATCATTCAGAATCTTGTACACCACATATGTAAGACCAATCCTGGAGTATGCGGCCCCAGCATGGAGCCCGTACCTTGTCAAGCACAAGACGAAGCTGGAAAAAGTCCAAAGGTATGCCACTAGACTAGTCCCAGAACTAAGAGGCATGAGTTACGAGGAAAGGCTGCGGAAAATGTACCTTACGACACTGGAAGACAGAAGAGTAAGGGGAGACATGATCACAACCTACAAAATCCTCAGAGGAATCAACTGGGTAAACAAGGATTAACTATTCAACACTGGTGGGACGGGAACAAGGGGACACAGGTGGAAACTGAGTACCCACATGAGCCACAGAGACGTTAGAAGGAACTTATTCAGTGTCAGAGTAGTTAACGGATGGAATGCATTAGGCAGTGATGTGGTGGAGGCTGACTCCATACACAGTTTCAAATGTAGATATGATAGAGCCTAGGTTCAGGAATCTGTACACCAGTTGATTGACAGTTGAGAGGCGGGACCAAAGAGCCAAAGCTCAACCCCCGCAGGCACAAATAGGTGAGTACAAATAGGTGAGTACACACATGGGGCCCCACACGCAGGGGGCCTCGTAGCCTGGTGGATAGCGCGCAAGACTCGTAATTCTGTGGCGCGGGTTCGATTCCCCCATGAGGCAGAAACAAATGGGCAAAGTTTCTTTCACCTTGAATGCCCCTGTTACTTAGCAGTAAATAGGTACCTGGGAGTTAGTCAGCTGTCACGGCTGCTTCCTGGTGTGTGTGTGTGTGTGTGTGTGTGTGTGTGTGTGTGTGTGTGTGTGTGTGTGTGTGTGTGTGTGTGTGTGTGTGGAAAAAAAAGTAGTTAGTTATCAGTTGATTGACAGTTGAGAGGCGGGCCTCTCAAGAGCAAAGCTCAACCCCCGCAAACACAACTTGGTGAACAACTATGTGACCACATACACACACACACACACACACACCAGTTGATTGACAGTTGAGAGGTGGGATCAAGGAGCCAGAGCTCAACCCTCGCAAGCACAAATAAGTGAGTACAAATAGGTGAGCACACATATAGACACTAATTTCACACTAGTAACACACCTGATGAGAATTAGGTATGAAAACATACATCAACAGTGGCTTTAGGGAAGGAAAATAATGCCTGACAAACCTACTTGAGATCAATGATGTAGTATGAAAAATAAAGAAGGACAGAGAAGGTCAGGCAACTTGCATATTTCTGGACTGCCAAAAAGCCTATGATAGAGTACCTCTCGCGTAACTTCACAAACTCGAGAAGCAGGAGGGAGTAAGCGGAAAAACACATCATGTGTAAAGATTTACCTAACATACAGGAATCAGACAAGATTAACAGGGTAACAAGTGGAGTGCTTCAAAGATCGGTGCTGGGATAGGTATTATTTCTCAGTTATGTAAACGCCCAATCTATAGGAATTGAATCTTACATGTCAATGTTTTTCACACGATGCAAAAATAATGAAAAGAGTTGTGGCAGATGAGGATTGTAAGATTCTCCAGGACTACTTAAACAAGCTGCAGTGTTCGTCCAAGAAATGGCTGCTGGATTTCAGCACTAGAAAGTGTAAGGTGATGGAAATGCCAACAGGCGACAGGAGACCAAAAGGAAAGTACACGATGAAGGGGAGCTACCTCCATATTATTTCTACAGGAAAACACCTGGGAATGGACATAACACCAACCCTAACTCCATGGGCTCGCCTCAAGAGGATAACACCCGCAGCTTTCACTATACTAGCAAAAGTCACAACATCATTCTGCAAAAGTCAGCATGGATGGAAGCTTGAGACTCAGGTGAGTCATAGAGCATTTGCAAAGTTTTATTTAATTGCAATAGTAAATGAAACTTTAATGAACTAAAGGAGCAGGTTGCAGAAGCAAATTCCAGGCACAATTTTACTTGAAAATACTATGAGCTAAAAGTCCAGGAATCATTGTATTATTTGACTGCCAGAGCAAAGAGCTAATGCTCGATCTGTAAGCACAAATAGGGAAGCACACACACACAACACACACACACACACACACACACACACACACCACACACACCACACACACACACACACACACACACACACACACACCTAGGGAGATGAAGTCCTTCCACGAAACGAACAGAGAGAAAGATCTAGGAGTTAATATCACGCCAAACCTGTCTCGTGAAACCTACATCAAAAGAATAACATCGGCGGTGTATGCGAGGCTGGCTAACATCAGAATTGCTTTCAGAAACTTGGGTAAAGAACCTTTCAGAACCTTGTATACCACATATGTAAGACCAATCCTGGAGTATGCGGCCCCAGCATGGAGCCCGTACCTTGTCAAGCACAAGACGAAACTGGAAAAAGTTCACAAGTATGCCACTAGCCTAGTGCCAGAACTAAGAGGCATGAGTCACGAGGAAAGGCTGAGGGAACTGCACCTCACGTTGCTGGAAGACAGAAGTGCTCGGGGAGACATGATCACCACATACAAGATTCTCAGGGGAATTGACAGGGAAGACAAGGATGGATTATTTAACTCGGGTGGTACACGAGCAAGGGGACACAGGTGGAGGCAGGTTACCCTAATGAGCCACAAGTACGTTAGAAACACTTTTTCAGTGTCAGAGTAGTTAGTAAATGGAATGCATTAGGAAGTGATGTGGTGGAGGCTGACTCCATACACAGTTTCAAATGTAGACATGATAGAGCCCAGTAGGATCAGGAATCTGTACACCAGTTGACTAACAGTTGAGAGGCGAGACCAAAGAGCCAAAGCTCAACCCCCGCAAGCACAGCTAGGTGAGAACACCAGCGAGAAACAAAATGGGCAGAGTTTCTTTCACCCTGATGCCCCTGTTACCTAGCAGTAAATAAGTACCTGGGAGTTAGACAGCTGTATGAGCTGCTTCCTGTGTGTGTGTGTGTGTGTGTGTGTGTGTGTGTTTGGAAAAATTAATTAGTTATTAGTTAATAACAGTTAATTGATTGACAGTTGAGAGGCGGGCCGCCAGAGCAGAGCTTAACCCCGCAAGCACAACAAGGGAAATACAACAAGGTGAATACACACAAAACATACACAATACACACACACACACACACACTTACATAAAACGTTACGGAAATGGATTAGGTGATAGGAGACCAAAGGAACAGAACGCAATGAAGGAAACTGCCAGTCTGTGACGACTCGAGGAAGAGACCTGGGAGTAGACGTAACACCTAATCTAACTCCTGAGGCACATATAAATAGATATTGACAGCAGCGTACTCTACACTGGAAAAAGTTAGAACGTCATTCAGAAACCTAAGTAAGGAGGCATTTAGGGCGCTTTACACTGCCTACGTGAGGACAGTCTTAGAGTATGCCACCCCATCATGGAGTCCCCATCTGAAGAAACACATAAGGAAACAAGAAAAGATTCAGAAGTTTGCAAAGAGACTCTTCCCAGCGTTACGAGGCATAGGGTATGAAGAGCGCCTAAAGGAACTGAGTCTTATGACACTAGAAAAAGAGACGGGATAGGGAGGGATATGATATGAACGTATAAGATACTCAGGGGGATTGACAGTGTGAAAATAGATGAAATGTTCACACGGAATAGCAACTGAACGAGGGGACATGGGAGGAAGCTGGAAAGTAAGATGAGTCACGTAGATGTTAGGAAGTTTTCTTTTAGCGTGAGAGTAGTGGGAAAATGGAATGCACTTAAGGAACAGGTTGTGGAAGTAAACTCTATCATAATTTTAGTACTAGGTATGATAGGGAAATAGGACCGAGTCATTGCTGCAAATAACCACTGGCGAGAAAGGCGGGATCCAAGAGTCAATGCTCGATCATGCAGACACAAATAAGTGTATACACATCTTTTAGACGGGTACCCGGTGGTGCCCGGGATAATATGTCTTTCCTCCATTGGCTGGGTGGAAGAGCAACGGTCTTGCTTCATGCAGGTTTGCGTTTAATCCCCGACCGTCAAAGTAGTTGGGCACCATTCCTTTTCCCCGTCCAATCCCAAATCCTCATTTTGATCCCTTCCAAGTCCTATATAGTCGTAATGGCTTGGCGCTCTCTCCTGATAGTTCCATTCTCTTCCTTCATTCTTTCAATTCCACCCCACTTTCCACTACCTCCTTCTCTTCCATCACCCCTCTCCTCTTTCCTCCTCTTCCAACCCCCCAATCCTTTTTCCTTCTTCCAGCTCCCTTTCCCGCCCTTCCCTCTCGCCTTTTCCATCCATCTCCCCAGTCTTGTTCCTTCATCCTTCCCCTCTCTCTCCTTATCTTATAAAATTGATGATCAAGAAGCACTAAAAAAAACTCTACGGGTCTCACAGAAAAAAAATATTATCATGATCACTAAAAACTCTAGGAGAAAACTGACTATGAAAATCACTTGGGTGTGTCTATAAAGACTAATATGTCTCAGAGCGTACAACTTGGCCGATTCTGATAAGCCAATATGTCCGTCACTTTTCCCTGTGGGGTTAGGCAAGCCCAAGCATCTGGCCTCAAGCCTTGAACACACTGACATTCTCTCATAACGCGAAAGATAAACTAAGAACTACAATCATGCAGTGGCCATTTGGGCAAATATGTCTAATTTGAGCACATAGGGAATTGGGTTAAATGTCAGATGACCTCCAACTCTTTTGTACAGTTAGTGTGGTCTAGCGGTATTTTTTTTCACACCTAAAAGGGATTACCACCTCTGGTGCAGGTGTAAGGACCCATAGCCTCGGAGAAGAAAATACAGAGCACTCAGAGGAGACTTTGTGGATCCTTACTGAACGCTTTGATATCTTCTTATTCCAACCCTATTCTTTTTGTACGTGTATATATATATATATATATATATATATATATATATATATATATATATATATATATATATATATATATATATATATATGTGAGAAAGCTGCATGAACGCGCAAGCCATATATCACTAAGAACTCTTTGACCCGGCCAGGATTCGAACCCATGCCGTCCAGGATCACCCCTAAACGTACACAGTACCGTGACCACCGCACCAATGATCGTCTATAAGGATTGGTCAGTCTTGTGCTTATTAACTAAGCTCCCAGACTGATCAACCCCCGACGACACTCATGGATAAATTTGGGTACAGTTTTTCATCAAATTCTGGCGCATGCACGGGCCGCACTGAGTCTAACATGTGTGAGAAAGCTGCATGAACGCGCAAGCCATATATCACTAAGAACTCTCCTTATAGACGATCATTGGTGCGGTGGTCACGGTACTGTGTACGTTTAGAGGTGATCCTGGACGGCATGGGTTCGAATCCTGCCGGGTCAAAGAGTTCTTAGTGATATATATATATATATATATATATATATATATATATATATATATATATATATATATATATATAGATATTAATATATATATATATATATATATATATATATATATATATATATATATATATATATATGTGTGTGTGTGTGTGTGTGTTGTGTTGTTTGTGTGCGTGTGTGTGGTGTGGTGTGTGTGTGTGTGTGTGTGTGTGTGTGTGTGTATCACGAAAATAAACACGTGATTAAAATGTGACAGTGTCAGACCACGGAGGAAAATTGAAACAGGAATTTCCTTAAGAACTTTCGTATATAATACATCTCAGAAGGAGTCACCTTCTGAAGATGTATTAATATACGAAAGTACTTAAGGAAATTCCTGTTTCAATTTTTCCTCCGTGATATATATATATATATATATATATATATATATATATATATATATATATATATATATATATATATATAAAAATATATATATATATATCTCTATATATATATATATATAATATATTATATATATATATATCTATATCTATCTATATATAGATGAATTGTGAGTGTGTGAGTGTGAGTGAGTGGGGAAGCACACGTGAGCACGAGCTCTGTGAAAAACACTATATATCTCGGGATATTTCAGTGATACAGGAACTAAACACAGTCAGATAACTCATAAAGTGCGTCTCAACTTATTAAACAATATACCATAGTGATTGACATCCGACTTTTGTGCTTTAAGGAAATAACAAGTGAATTTTGTGTGGAGTCCACCTCGTGGTGCCAGAACCCAACCTTAGGCCCACATCCTGTGTGGCCACCGTGTGTGTGTGTGCTTACTAGCAAATTGGTTTCCAACAAGTGTAATAGGGGAATGTGGATCGAGAAATTAGTAATAGAGAAAGTGAATACTATTGCAAGTCGGGAATAAAGCAGAAAATCCCTTATTGTAATACAAGCGAATTAATATATCAGTGTTATAACCCAAGTAACTGGCAACTGAGGGCCTCCAGCCGCGGCTGGGACAACAAGTGTCAACGGTACAGCCTCTGGGACCCTCCCTCACCCTCGACCGTGTGATAAGTACTGACCATACTGTAGAACAAATAAACATATATACTATTACAAACATACGGTATACATATAATATTATAAATATATAGATATATACAACAAAACAAGGCAAAATGGGAGTAAATAAACAAATTTGTGGCCACTGTAACAACTCCTTAAAGTCGAAGGCAACGGGAATTGAATGTTATATCTGTAAGACTAGATTCCATTCGGCTTGTGCAGGAGTGAGTAACACTGCGGCACTGAGAGCTGGCCACTTGCTCTGGGTGTGTAAACATGACCAGCCAGCTTGGAATATCCTAAAAAACCTTCTAGATAACATGACGCATGAACGGAAAACATCGTTCATTGGAAGCCTACCAGCCATCCAGAAGGAGTGGGAAAGGAACAACAATTGTAATATACCAGGGGCGGAGGCTATAGTCAGGGATGAAACTGAGGCTGAAACTCAGGAAGTTGTAAACTCTGACTCAGTAGGCCCGGATGTGGATGACAATAAACTAGAAAGTGTAACAGACAGCACTGACAGCTCGGTAGGTACAGACACTACAACGGTTCCCGATAGAGAGAGTCAGAACAGAAGGACAGACTTATGCAAATTTTATGCAAAGGGCATATGCAGACATAGATATGCTGGTAATAAGAAAGGATTAGAATGCAGTTATCAACATCCCAAAAAATGTTTAAATATGCTTAGGAAAGGTGAGTGTCGATTTGGATCAATATGTAGGTTTTTCCATCCTGAGATGTGCCAAACCTCACTGGAGGACAGAAAATGCTATGACCTCAGCTGCCCATACTTTCACGTGAAAGGCACGGAACGCTACATAAAGAGTGGCAAGCAGGATAATGAATTTGGAGGAAATTCGATAAATTTTTTATACCAGACCGAAAGAGAATTCAAAAGGAGGAGCATGGAGAATGTATGGAACTGGATGCCAGACCCACTTGCATACCAGAATTACAGATACAACTACACACCGAAAGGAAACCACAACTACAACAGGCAACTGCCCTACAACAATCAGCACTGGTCAGAACAAACTCAATATGTCCACGCATAATGGGCTTGCCGAAAAAGTCTCCCAGTCAAACTATCACTAATAGAGTAACCTCATTCATCTTTGCCAACATACAAGGACTGAAAACAAGAACCAACAATAAAGTACAGTTCATAAATGGCCTCCTCACGGAGTCAAATGCAGTATTTGGAGCTTTCACAGAAACCCATGCAGGGGAATTCTTGGACAGTGAGATCTGGATTCCAGGATATAACCTATACAGGTGTGATAGGAAAATTAGGTCACATGGAGGAGTGGGTCTGTATGTTAGGGAAGACCTTGTGTGCTCGGAGCTCCTAAACGTTACAAATGAGGTGATAGAGGTACTGGGATTAAAAATAGAGAAAATAAATTTAGTGATTATTCTAATATACAAACCGCCAGATGCAACGGCTGAGGAATTCACAGAACAGATAAACAAAATAGAGAATAGCCTTGATAATTTGGAGAACCCAATACCTGATATTATCTTCTTAGGTGACTTCAACTTGCCTAGTCTCAGGTGGAGAATAGCAAACAATAATATTATACCAGGGAATCTATCAGGACCTAACCAACCACAGATTAGAGAACTACTTAGATTCTGTGACAAATTTTCACTTACTCAGCAGATATCGGAGCCAACGAGAAATGAAAATATTCTAGATCTGGTCTTTACGAACAATGAAGACATTATCAGAGACATTACGATATCAGATACCACATATTCAGATCACAAGCTCATTGAAGTGCAAACTACCATCAATACTCAGAATAGACCTAAAACGTTGATAAAGCGAGAGGGGCTATTCAGTAAATTCAATTTTAATAATAAAAGGATAGACTGGGAGATAATAAACAGGGAACTTAAAAACATTCCATGGGAAACTGTTTTAAGTAATAAAAGTCCTACAGAAGGAATAGAAAAACTGACTTCGGAAGCGTATCAAGTCTGTCTGAAACATGTTCCTTTGAGGAAAGCCAGAAAGAGATCCAACGTAGAAAGAGAACGCAGAAGACACTATAGAGAAGAGAAAGTGCTTAAGACACTAAACGCAGGAAAAGAATAACGGAACTGCTTATGCAGACACGAATTTCCCGTCAAGAAGGAATAATTAAATAGGGAATTGAGAAATCGAGCGGAAATTGAAACACTCATATGAA
>WNGS01003388.1:5652399-5683975 GCA_020271785.1 Procambarus virginalis
TAATGTCTTGCATTGGCCACTACAAACTAGGTAAGAATGATAATTAACCACTTCACTGTTGATGTCGTAGTCGACTCCATCTGTCAATTTAGGTAATTAGTATTCCAAATACCGACGATGCAATTCAAGTAACACTGACAAAATTGACGTGCGCTGGCTGGGAAGGGTTGATGCAATAGTAATGGCTACTCCTCTCTGGGGACGCGTCCCATGATAGGTTCTCTTTGAGTTGTATTAATAATTGGAAGGATGAGTTTATTCTAATTTTACTAATAGCTAATAATTTAGTGAAGAGAAATTTGTTAGTTCCAATCCTGAGACTGATAAATTAGGTATTTATTGATTTATTATGTAGGTATTAAATTATTTCTGCAACGTGGCAAATATATGTCGTTTTCTAGATGAAATCGCTTCAAATCCACATTTCTCTGAATGAGTAGCAACAGTATTAACCTAATTTTAGATAAATTCTAAACATCAGTAATATTATTTTCTGTATCTTGTATTAGAAGTTAGTAATGCAATAATAAGTATGTGCTATGGTCTCAGAATTTTAGGATGACGTTTTTAAGTTCAGTTTGATACTCATGGTTTATATATCAGGAATTTCTTTTTCAGTTTTATTAAACGTTAGAGATTTTATAGAAAAATTGAAGATATCCTGAGTTACTTTATAATTTACTGATATATTTTAGTTTTATTTTATTAGTTTATAAAACTGTAATATTAAAATAGCTATAGGTTAAGTACTAATTGTAATAAGAAGCAATAAATGCTGATCTTCAAACGCTGAAAAGGTTAGGTTAGGTCGTGGTTTTTCTATTCAGCTTTTCAGGTAAACTCAATAAAATTCACAATATATAAACAGTACGGATTAATACTAAGTGAAAATATGTACAATTCCTGACGGCAATGAATATTACATAATTGCACTTACTTGTGCTGTTACATTTACCTCCCAATTTTTGGAGGACGGGCTGCAAAGAGACAGAGCTAAAGCTATAAATGGTCTCAACAAACATTAATGATAATCTGTAGTTTTCAGTATCTCTAAACGTATATATCTATCAATCTGTTTGTTCGAGGAAGCCAGGTGCATGGGGCCAGCTTCGCCCGGGTTGATCATTCAATGCAATTGGGTACGTGCCCGACATGTTGGGCAGGGAATGGCATCAAAGAATAGTGTGCTAGGTGAGACTGGTCCAAACTTATTTCCACGATAAGCTCATATAATTGTGAATTTTTTCCTGTGGAAATCCCCCCAAAATTAAAAATATTCTACGTATCATACTTGAGCACTAATAAGGAAATCATAGTGTTCGTAATGTTATGAATAATCTCTCCCTCCCTCACCCTCCACCACACGTCTCCCTCCCTCACCCTCCACCACACGCCTCGAACCTGCAATAGCCACTCTCTCCTCAAACACTCGCACTATCTTCCCTCACCTCTCCATAGACGTCTTTTCATACTGAGAGAGAGAAAGGAGAGAAACACAGAACAGACAGGCAGGCAGGCAGACATAAGACAGTATATATATATATATATAATAATATATATATATATATATATATATATATATATATATATATATATATATATATATATTATATATTAGGGGTACCACCTCTGGTGCAATTGCAGGGACCCACATCCTCGAAGAAGAAAACAAAGAGTTTTCAGAGAAGATCTTGTGGATTCTCACTGAATACTTAATTCTTTTCTTCTCCTACCACCCCTATTATTTTTTTGTATGTTTTTGTTTTATTTTATTGCAATACTACAGTTTACAGAGAACACACACACACACACAAATATATAACAATTAAACAATCAGCGTTCGAAGACCTCGTCCAGTCCTCGGAGGTTGGGTGCGTACCCAGGATACAGCACGTATTTCCCCTCTGCACTGCGACACTGAGGCGCTGGAAACAGGAAACTGGCTGCTCGTGGGTCTCTAGTTTTCCCAATGAGTTCCTCTCCAACCTCCTTTAAAAACTTGAGAGCACATTTACCACAGGCGCCCAGAGTCTCTGAGCCTATCGGCACGAACCTGTAACAACGTTCTTGGTCTCTGTACATGTGATTTTCTGGGTCTCCCTGAAGGTGGCTGCCCCACCTCCCTCCGGTGAGCTGTAACGTAAATAGGTATCAGCCAATGTAGATGCACAGGTGTAATCCCACCCGACCTGTTTACCTTCCCTCCATAGCTGCAGGGGTGACTCCATCTGGGCGTTTTTGGCTGTTGTCAGGTCTGCACAACTGGGTTCCCTTGTGCTGGACACCCAGCTGTAGCCAAACTTCTCTTGATGATGTCATTGACTGCCTCGTGTCTGGCAATCTTTCATTGTGTCTTACGACAGATGAGACCATGGCTGCCGTATTGGTCTGCCCGTGCCTGGCCGCAAATACACCGGTGCTCGGTGGAGATAGGGGCGGCAAGGCGCAGAGCAACACCAAGACTTGGGGCCCGATGGTCCAGGCGGGTGCCCAAGGCGGAATTAGGGACTGCCAACAGGAAGTCCCCAGCATGGGGGGGCATGCACAGCTAGGAGACGCGCTCTGTCCTTCTGTGAAGCTACGTCCAGCAATGCTTGGCGATGTTCTCCACTATGGGGCTATCCCATTTGGCCTGTTTACCGTCGTTTGGACAAAGTTGGTCGGGTGTGTGAATTGGCGAGTGTGTCTCACTGACCAGCTCCTTCCACAAATTTGGGGTCACGAATCCCAATGGAGTTCCTTAGGTATTCTGGTAGTATTTCCTTCACTAATTCACTTGTAGCACTGGTCGAGGATAAGAATGCCGGCAATGCTAACTGTGTCGCCTTGCGAATACTTATACCCTCGACTATAACTGGGAGCGTTGCTTGGTCCCACTGGTCATCTTGCAGGGAGAAGTTTATCCTTTCATAGTTATTGTCTTTAGGAGTGAATTGTATTCCGTTAATTTTGGGCTGTCAAAAGAAGGAAGGAGCACACCTGAGGAAATAGGTAAGTCTAGGCAAGGCCAGGCACCTTGTAAGAAGGTACAACGCATCAGCACCAAGCCCCTATTCGCGCCTCCATCCTCCTCAGGTCTTTAAGCTTTTCATCGAGGACTACCTCAATGGTGTTCGAGCCCAGAGGTGCCCCTAGCAGCACAATGTCGGTGGGAGCGATCACTTGGGCTCCTGGCAATAAGATTGCCAGGAGATAATAAGATATATATCTGGCAATAAGATATATATATATATATATATATATATATATATATATATATATATATATATATATATATATATATATAATATTTCTTCGTCTTACCAACCTTTCTCCCTCGTCCCCCATTCTCTGGGTCCCTCTTCTTCTCTTGTCCCCTTCCCTGCTCCTTTCCCTCTCACCCTCTTCTCTCAGGAAATATATTATTAAACACTGAAACAACTGTATGGTTTCTGAGAAAATATATTTTTTGTCACAAAATTCTAGGGGAATCACGCCAAATATTTCACACTTAACTTCATAAAAATCGAATGTCGGCGTCAATAATTGTTAATAGTTACTGAAACATTTAAATTAGATCCACACCATCCAGCCTTTGTCTGTGTGTGAGTGGTGATGGTATTTGGAGTGGTGACGGTGGTGTAAGTGGTGATGGTGTGTGTGTGAGTGGTGATGGTGTGTGTGTGTGAGTTGTGATGGTGTGTTTGGGGAGTGGTGGATGGTGTGTGTGTGAGTGGTGAGGGTGGTGTGGTGTGATGGGTTTGTGAGGTGATGGTGTGTGTGTGTGAGTGGTGATGGTGTGTGTGTGAGTGGTGACGGTGTGTAAGTGGTGATGGTGTGGTGTGTGAGTGGTGATGGTGTGGTAAGTGGTGATGGTGTGTGTGTAAGTGGTGATGGTGTGTTGTGTGAGTTGTGATGGTGTGTTTGGTGAGTGGTGATGGTGTGTGTGTGAGTGGTGAATGGTGTGTGTGTGAGTGGTGATGGTGTGTTTGTGAGTGTTGATGGTGTGTGTGTGAGTGGTGCTGGTGTTGTGTGTGAGTGGTGACGGTGTGTTGTAAGTGGTGATGGTGTGTGTGTGAGTGGTGATGGTGCGTGTGTGAGTGGTGACGGTGTGTAAGTGGTAATGGTGTGTGTGTGAGTGGTGATGGTGGTGTGTGTGAGTGGTGATGGGGTGTGGTGGTGAGTGGTGATGGTGCAGTGTGTGAGTGGTGACGGTGTGTAAGTGGTGATGGTGTGTGTGCTGAGGGTGATGGTGTGTGTGTGAGTGGTGATGGTGTGTGTGTGAGTGGTGACGGTGTGTAAGTGGTGATGGTGGTGTGTGAGTGGTGCTGGTGTGTGTGTGAGTGGTGATGGTGTGTGTGTGAGTGGTGATGGTGTGTGTGTGAGTGGTGATGGTGCGTGTGTGAGTGGTGATGGTGTGTGTGTGAGTGGTGACGGTGTGTAAGTGGTGATGGTGTGTGTGTAAGTGGTGATGGTGTGTGTGTGAGTGGTGATGGTGTGTGTGTGAGTGATGATGGTGTGTGTGTGAGTGGTGATGGTGTGGTGTGTGAGTGGTGATGGTGTGTGTGTTGAGTGGTGATAGTGCCTGCATAAGTGATGCTGGATTAGTGGTGTATGGTGCTGAGGTTGCTATGGTGCCCATGGTGATGATGGTGCCCGTGGTGATGAAGGGGACGTGGTGGTGCTGGTGCCAGGGTCGTGACGGGGGCCGAGGATGGTGATGGGAACAGCAGCTGACGAGGATGGGGGAAGGGGGGGGGGGCGCTGCTGGTCATATCAGATGGTAATAGAGTCCAGCAGCAGCCGAGCTTGAAATTCTGTAGACTCTCCAGCCCCTTTTCTTGGCTGAGGGTGAGGGGCGGCCCGGGGCTGAGGGTGAGGGGCGGCCGGGCTGAGGTGAGGGGCGGGCCGGGGCTGAGGGTGAGGGGCGGCCCGGGGCTGAGGTGAGGGCGGCCCGGGGCTGAGGTGAGGGGCGGCCCGGGGCTGAGGGTTAGGGGCGGCAGCGCTCTGCACCACGCTGGGAAGATGTGGAACACGTTGTAAGAGGAGTGGAGGTGGCGGGGTGCTTGGTGCCCATGAACCAGGAGGTGGAGTTAAACCAGTGAACAGCGGTGGGGGAGAGATAAGGAGGCTGGTGAGATGGCAAACACAGAGAGATGATGAATCTGGTGGGATCGAGAGGAAAATATGAGAAATGAGAAATGAGAGGAAAACCACTAAACGTATTTGATGAGGGGGATTATAACAGTCTTCAGGTAATGAGGAAGAGTTGTTTAGAGCTAATGAAGAAAGGTAGTTTGGAGTTGATGAGGAATGAAATGAATGACAATTAGAACAAGATGGCCATGATGGAAGCTTGACAATCAGATGAGTCATAGAGATGGTCGAAAGTTTTCTTTTAGCAAAAGAGCTGTGGGAAAACGGAATGACCGAAAGAGGCCAGTTGTAGGGGCAAACTCCATTCATAACATTATATATAGGTAAGATAGGGAAATGAGTCAGAAGTCATTGCATTCAAAACAAGTGGCTAGAAAAACGAGGTCCCAGAGCTAGAACTCGAACTGCAGAAACAAATAAGCGAGTACAAATATGCGAGTACAAATAGGTGAGTACGCGCACGCATGCACGCACACACAGTATGCAACTCCAGCATGGAGTTCATTCATAAAACTAAATTGGGAGACTGCTAATGTAGTCCCAGTACACAAAAAGGGTGACAGACAAGAGGCACTGAACTACACGCCAGTGTCCTTAACTTGTATACCATGCAAGGTGATGGAGAAGATCGTGAGAAAAAATCTAGTAACACATCTAGAGAGAAGGGACTTCGTGACAATATATCAACATGGGTTCAGGGATGGCAAATCATTCCTCATATGTTCAATAAAATTCTATGATCAGGTGACAAAGATTAAGAAAGAAAGAAAGAGAAGGGTGGGCAGACTGCATCTTTTTGGACTGTCGGAAAGCCTTTGACACAGTTCCCCATAAAAGGCTGGTGCATAAGTTGGAGAAACAGGCAAGAGTAACTACTAAATGCTCCAGTGGATAAAGGAGTACCTAAACAATAGGAATCAGAGAGTTACTGTGAAGGGTGATACCTCAGATTGGCGTGAAGTCACAAGCGGAGTCCCACAGGGTTCTGTACTCGGACCTGTCTTGTTTCTGAAATACGTAAATGATCTTCCAAAGAGTATAGACTCATTCCTCTCAATGTTTGTTGATGAGGGCAAATTATGAGAAGGATTAAGACAGAGGACAGATTGAGGCTTCAAGAAGACCTGGACAAACTGAAGGAATGGACAATGGTCCAAAAAATGGTTGCTAGAGTTTAATCCAAGAAAATGTAATGTAATGAAGATAGGTGTAAAGAGCAGGAGGCCAGATACAAGGTATCATTTGGGATATGAACTTCTTCTAGAATCAGAGAGAGAAAGATCTGGGGTTTGATATCGTGCCAGACCTGTCCCACGAAGCCCAAGTCATGAGGATAACCTCAGCAGCATATGCCACGTAGGCCAACATAATCACGGCTTTTAGAAACTTGTATAAGGAGTTATTCAAACCTTGTATACCATGTACGTCAGACCTATCCTGGAGTATGCAGCTCCAGAATGGAGTCCATATCTCGTCTAGCATAAAACTAAATTGGAGAAGTCTCAGAGGTAGGCCACCAGATTATTGCTTGAGCTGAGGCTAACTCTCCTGTCTTCCAGCGACGTGAGGCGCTGGAAGACAGGAGAGTTAGAGGGGACATGATCACGACATACAAAATTCTCAAGGGAGTTAATAGGATAGATAAAGATAGTTTATTTAAACAAGGGACACACGCACTAGTGGACGCAAGTGGAAATTGAGTACCCAAATCAGCCATAAAGACATTACAAATAATATTTTTAGTGTCAGAGTAGTTAATAAACGGAATGCATTAGGAAGTGAGGTGGTGGAGGCAGACACCATACACAGTTTCAAGTGTAGATGTGATAGAGCCCAGTAGGCGCAGAAACCTGTACACCCGTCGGTTGACGGTTAAGAGGCGGAACCAAAGAGCCGAAGCTCAACCCCGCAAGCATAACTATACGAGTACAATTAGGCAAGTTGTCGGAGATACCCTTCCACTATCTTCCACGTGTATATTATGTGCTTCCTCTCTTCTTCTTTCAGTTGAAACATTTTGAGTGGTTTGAGATGGTAGGGGTAATACAGGTGATTTCCTGTGTGTGAGCGTGAAGTGTATGTTCTGTGCATTCACTTTATTTTGGAAATCGCTTGTCCATTAACTTAAAGGTAAAATAAATTACCATCCAGTACTCGAGGAGGGAAAGATTAGGTGTTTCAAAAGCTTAGCCATTATGTTAAGCATCCCTTGTTATGAGTGTTTATCTTCCCTTGTTATGAGTGTTTATCATCCCTTGTTATGAGTGTTTAGAATCCCTTGATAATGAGTGTTTAGCATCCCTTGATATGAGTGTTTAGAATCCCTTGATAATGAGTGTTTAGCATCCCTTAATATGAAACGTTTCGTAATCCACCCATTAACGTCCTGACTTATGCTACCTTTGTACCGTTATGTTTACTAAACATTAGGCCGCCAGACATCACCAACCCTGGATTCTCTACACGTAGTTTGCGTCCTGCATTTTGTTTTCAGATTACTTTCTCGTGTTTTCCCTATCTAGGTATCCGGACTTCATCAGTTTTCAATATAATGTCTTTTTCCAGCTGGTCACTGGAAGACTATATTGCCTTGCTTGTGTTGTAACAACCAATATACCAAGATGTAACAACGTTCTAGTACGTCATAAAAACTTTTAACAAGACATAATAACTTTATTACAAGTTGTAACAAGCGGAACATAGGGACAATTGCATGGTAGACTGTGATATATAATATATATATATATATATATATATATATATATATATATATATATATATATAAATATATATATATATATATATATATATATATATATATATATATATATATATATATATATATATATATATATATAAATATATATATATATATATATATATATATATATATATATATATATATATATATATATATATATATATATATATGCGAACAAGCCTGAATGGTTCCCAGAACTATATGCAACTGAAAACTCACACCCCAAAAGTGACTCGAACCCATACTGCCAGGAGCACTCTGCTGGCGTACAGGATCCCTTAACCGTTCGACCAACAGAATGCTCCTGGCAGTATGGGTTCAAGTCACTTCTGGGGTGTGAGTTTTCAGTTGCATATAGTACTGGGGACCATTCAGGCTTGTTCGCATTTGTGTTCCTCACGTGTGCCCCAAAGAATGAGGTGATTTGATAAAATTCCATGCCCAAGATTACCAACCGAGTGCCGGCGGGGGGGATGGAAATAGCCTCGGCTACCATCGTCTTTTGTCCGGTCCTGTTGGTCGAGCGGTTAAGGGATCCTGTACGCCAGCAGAGTATATATATATATATATATATATATATATATATATATATATATATATATATATATATATATATATATATATATATATATGTTGTACCTAGTAGCCAGAACGTCGTACTCGGCCTACTATGCAAGGCGGGATTTGCCTAATAAGCCAAGTTTTCCTGAATTTATATATTTTCTCTCATTTTTTTATGAAATGATAAAGCTACCCATTTCATTATGTATGAGGTCAATTTATTTCATTGGAGTTAAAATTAACGTAGATATATGACCGAACCTAACCAACCCTACCTAACCTAGCCTAACCTATCTTCATAGGTTAGGTTAGGTTAGGTAGCCGAAAAAGTTAGGTTAGGTTAGGTTAGGTAGGTTAGGTAGTCGAAAAACAATTAATTCATAAAAACTTGGCTTATTAGGCAAATCGGGACTTGCATAGTAGGCTGAGAAGTGCGTTCTGGCTACTAGGTACGACATATATATATATATATATATATATATATATATATATATATATATATATATATATATATATATATATATATATATATATATATATATATATAAATTTTCTGCGTCATGCTATAAAGATGTGAGGTGGTGGTGCAAGGACACCACATCTGGCAACACAGCGTTACAATGTGTTCGGACCTATTTTTTATTTAAATTTTTTGAATGTTTCTAATATAACATATTTTCCGGGAAATTTATTATCCATCTCCCCAATTTGTGGATTCTCTTGGGCCACATTTCATGGGCTATGACTCGCTGGTCACACCAAATACCTTTGCAACGTCCACGCTTCACACATCAGCATTTTTGCAATGTATCCATGTTTTTTTATCTACAAACCAGATAATAGACGTGGGTAGACGGTAGAAGCGGGTAGACTCCGGGGGGTAAAGAAGGCTGACGGTTCAGTGGGTAGATTGCTTGGAGGGTAGAGGTGGGTAGATAGCTTGGAGGGTAGAGGTCGGTAGATAGCTTGGAGGGTTGAGGTACGTAGAAAGTTTGGATGGAAGAGGTGGGTAGATAGCTGGATGTTAGAGGTTGGAAGAGACCGGAGAGTGAGGTGAGTAGAGAGGCCAGAGGGTAGAGGTGGGCAGATTCCGCAGGATAGAGAGGGGAGTGGGGGAAGGGGTCAGAGGTGGATAGAGAGACCTTGGAGTAGGGGTAGCTTGAGACACTGGGGGAGCAGAGGTAGCGTGAGACACCGAGGGAGCAGAGGTAGCGTGAGACACCGAGGGAGCAGAGGTAGCGTGAGACACCGAGGGAGCAGAGGTAGCGTGAGACACCGAGGGAGCAGAGGTAGCGTGAGACACCGAGGGAGCAGAGGTAGCGTGAGACACCGAGGGAGCAGAGGTAGCGTGAGACACCGGGGGAGCAGAGGTAGCGTGAGAGACCTGTAGAGCAGAGGTAGTCTGAGAGACCGGGGAAGTAGAGGTAGCGTGAGAGACCGAGGAAGCAGAGGTAGCGTGAGAGACCGAGGAAGGAGAGGTAGCGTGAGAGACCGAGGAAGCAGAGGTAGCGTGAGAGACCGAGGAAGCAGAGGTAGCGTGAGAGACGGGGAAGCAGAGGTAGCGTGAGAGACCGAGGAAGCAGAGGTAGCGTGAGAGACCGAGGAAGCAGAGGTAGCGTGAGAGACCGAGGAAGCAGAGGTAGCGTGAGAGACCGAGGAAGCAGAGGTAGCGTGAGAGACCGAGGAAGCAGAGGTACCTGGTTGATACCTGGTTGATGGGGTTCTGGGAGTTCTTCTACTCCCCAAGCCCGGCCTGAGGCCAGGCTTGACTTGTGAGAGTTTGGTCCACTAGGCTGTTGCTTGGAGCGGCCCGCAGGCCCACATACCCACCACAACCCGGCTGGTCCGGAACTCCTTGGAGGAATAAATCTAGTGTCCTCTTGAAGATGTAAACGGTTGTTCCGGCAATATTTCTTATGCTTGCTGGGAGGGTGTTGAACAACCGCGGACCTCTGATGTTTATATAGTGTTCTCTGATTGTGCCTATGGCACCTCTGCTCTTTATTGGTTCTATTCTGCATTTTCTTCCATATCGTTCACTCCAGTACGTCGTTATTTTACTGAGCAGATTTAGTACTTGGCCCACCAGTATCTTCCAGGTGTATATTATTTGATATCTCTCTCGTCTTCTTTCTAGTGAGAGCTTTGAGACGATCCCAATAATTTAGGTGCTTTACCTCGTCTATGCGTGCCGTATATGTTCTCTGTATTCCCTCTATTTCAGCAATCTCTCCTGCTCTGAAGGGGGAAGTGAGTACTGAGCAGTACTCAAGACGGGACAACACAAGTGACGTGAGAGACCTACCAGAGCAGAGGTCACGCTCGTTTGCACCGACATGTTGTCAGCTGGCAGTATTTTATGGATCAGTTTTCCCTTGGAAATGAACGTTATCAGGCGCCCGGCGGTAAAACCAAAGTCGCCGCGCGTAAAGAAATGGAACTTCTCGGAGAACTGGGCCGCCCGCGCCCTGGTCGGCTCGAACGCCGGAGCTCCCATTTCTTGTGTACACCTCGTGTACACACTTCTCAGTGCGCACACACACACACACACACACACACACACACACACACACACACACACACACACACACACACACACACACTAGGGGTCCACCTTCATGTTGATCAGTGTATACGTATGTATAGTTGATGGATGGTGAGTAGACTACTGTGGTGAGTGTTGTCAGCTTATGTGGTACACTGTGAGCATCTCCTAGTGTGTGCACTCTACTCCTAGTGTGTGTGTGTGCACTCTACTCCTGTGTGTGTGTGGACTCTACTCCTAGTGTGTGTGTGTGCACTCTACTCCTAGTGTGTGTGTGGACTCTACTCCTAGTGTGTGTGTGCACTCTACTCCTAGTGTGTGTGTGCACTCTACTCCTAGTGTGTGTGTGTGCACTCTACTCCTAGTGTGTGTGTGCACTCTACTCCTAGTGTGTGTGTGTGCACTCTACTCCTAGTGTGTGTGTGCACTCTACTCCTAGTGTGTGTGTGCACTCTACTCCTAGTGTGTGTGTGGACTCTACTCCTAGTGTGTGTGTGCACTCTACTCCTAGCGTGTGTGTGTGCACTATACTCCTAGTGTGTGTGTGTACTCTACTCCTAGTGTGTGTGTGGACTCTACTCCTAGTGTGTGTGTGCACTCTACTACTAGTGTGTGTGTGCACTATACTCCTAGTGTGGGTGTGTACGCTACTCCTAGTGTGTGTGTGCACTCTACTCCTAGTGTGTGTGTGTGCACTCTACTCCTAGTGTGTGTTTCAATCTACTCCTAGCGTGTGTGTGTGTGCACTCTACTCCTAGGGTGTGTGTGTGCACTATACTCCTAGCGTGTGTGTGTGCACTCTACTCCGAGTGTGTGTGTGCACTATACTCCTAGTGTGTGTGTGCAGTATACTCCTAGTGTGTGTGTGCAGTATACTCCTAGTGTGTGTGTGTGCAGTATACTACTAGTGTGTGTGTGCAGTATACTCCTAGTGTGTGTGTGCACTCTACTCCTAGTGTGTGTGTGCAGTATACTCCTAGTGTGTGTGCGCACTCTACTCCTAGTGTGTGTGCAGTATACTCCTAGTGTGTGTGTGTGCATTCTACTCCTAGTGTGTGTGTGTGCAGTATACTCCTAGTGTGGTGTGTGCAGTATACTCCTAGTGTGTGTGTGTGTGCAGTATACTCCTAGTGTGTGTGTGCACTCTACTCCTAGTGTGTGTGTGCAGTATACTCCTAGTGTGTGTGTGTGCAGTATACTCCTAGTGTGTGTGTGTGCAGTATACTCCTAGTGTGTGTGTGTGCAGTATACTCCTAGTGTGTGTGCAGTATACTCCTAGTGTGTGTGTGCACTCTACTCCAAGTGTGTGTGCAGTATACTCCTAGTGTGTGTGTGCAGTATACTCCTAGTGTGTGTGTGTGCAGTATACTCCTAGTGTGTGTGTGTGCAGTATACTCCTAGTGTGTGTGTGTGTGCAGTATACTCCTAGTGTGTGTGTTGCAGTATACTCCTAGTGTGTGTTTGTGCAGTATACTCCTAGTGTGTGTGTGTGCAGTATTCTCCTAGTGTGTGTGTGCAGTATACTCCTAGTGTGTGTGTGCAGTATACTCCTAGTGTGTGTGTGCAGTATACTCCTAGTGTGTGTGTGCAGTATACTCCTAGTGTGTGTGTGCAGTATACTCCTAGTGTGAGCACTCATCTTGCCTCTCTGCATCAAATACATTAAAAGACTCTTCCATAATAGTGTGTGGCCTTAGTAATCCAGTGCTGTGCCACCCTTAATAATCCAGTGCTGTGCCACCCTTAGTAATCCAGTGTTGTGCCACCCTTAATAATCCAGTGCTGTGCCACCCTTAGTAATCCAGTGCTGTGCCACCCTTAATAATCCAGTGCTGTGCCACCCTTAATAATCCAGTGCTGTGCCACCCTTAATAATCCAGTGCTGTGCCACCCTTAATAATCCAGTGCTGTGCCACCCTTAGTAATCCAGTGCTGTTCCACCCTTTGTAATCCAGTGCTGTGCCACCCTTAATAATCCAGTGCTGTGCCACCCTTAATAATCCAGTGCTGTGCCACCCTTAGTAATCCAGTGCTGTGCCACCCTTAATAATCCAGTGCTGTTCCACCCTTTGTAATCCAGTGCTGTGCCACCCTTTGTAATCCAGTGCTGTGCCACCCTTAGTAATCCAGTGCTGTGGCACCCTTAATAATCCAGTGCTGTTCCACCCTTTGTAATCCAGTGCTGTGCCACCCTTAGTAATCCAGTGCTGTGCCACCCTTAGTAATCCAGTGCTGTGCCACCCTTAATAATCCAGTGCTGGGCCACCCTTAATAATCCAGTGCTGTGCCACCCTTAGTAATCCAGTGCTGTGCCACCCTTAGTAATCCAGTGCTGTGCCACCCTTAATAATCCAGTGCTGGGCCACCCTTAATAATCCAGTGCTGTGCCATCCTTAAAAAGACTAAGAGTTACCCAATGTATGTTTCGCGTTATTTTGGTGCCTTTCGTGGCATTGAGAGAGTTTATGGTGTCAGAGAACGTGGTCCACTTAATAACCCAGGTCAGGGACTACAAAATGTGGTCTACTTATTAACCCAGGACACACACTACAGAGAGTGATCCCAGGACACATATGGCCACCTGGTGAAAGCTATACATAAATATAGAAACGCCCCGTGTTCATTGTATGTTAAATGGGAGTTTACTTTAGTCATGGACAATGGTCACGACTGTGGTAAACTTTGTGGTTTATCAGTGAGATCATTCGGTGAGCAGGGAACCCCTCCAGAGGTTGACAGGAGTAGTAGCGCCCCAGACAACCTTCCTGGCGCCATACCTAACACCAGACCCAACACTAGACCCAACACCAGACCCAACACCAGAACCAACACCAGACCCAAAACCACACCCAACACCAGACCCAACACACACCCAACACCAGACCCAACACCCAGACCCAACACCAGACATAAAACCACACCCAACACCAGACCCACACCAGACCCAACACCAGACCCAACACCACACCCAACACCCAGACCCAACACCAGACCCAACACCAGACCCAACACCAGACCCAAAACCACACCAACACCAGACCCAACCACCACACCCAACACCAGACCCACACCACACCCAACACCACACCCAACACCACACCAACACCACACCCCAACACCACACCCAACACCAGACCCAACACCAGACCCAACACAACACCCAACACCACCACCCAACACCAGACCCAACACCAGACCCAACACCCAGACCCCACCAACACCCAGACCCACACAGACCCCACACCAGACCCAACACCAGACCCAACACCAGACCCAACACCAGACCCAACACCAGACCCCAACACACAGACCCCACACCACACCCAACACCACACCCCAACACACACCCAACATCAGACCCCAACACCAAACCCAACACCAACCCAACACCACACCCACACCCTACCCATATGCTGGCAAGCTTGGGTGGCATAGCATTTCGTTGTGTTCCCAGAATATGACTCTGAACATTCAATCCAATAGAGATCTCGCCAGACGTAATATCAGAAGGGTCGGGACGCACCCTCAACACGTTACCAAGGGCTGTGAAGCTCATCACGCACACAACTGCCATTTTTAATACTCGAGGCCCACATTACAGTGTGAAACTCCGCCGTCGCAGCAGCGGGCCAGAGCGGCAGGTGGTTCGTAAAACACCAAGCGCTCCAGGACTCCCAATTCTTGGCATAGGTCATAAAAAGTAATTTTGCTTTGGAAGACGTTCTAAGTTGAATTTTATGTTTATTTTATATATTTATTATTAAGACATATATACTTATTTTTTATGATGAAGGGGGGTAGGTTTATTTAATGAAGTGTTATGTATTTTGTGTTATCTAAAGTTTTTATTTTCGTCCAGTGGAAGTGACCGCCATTGAGGTGCGTTTCACTGATGGAGACACTGTTTATATCCTCTAGTCACGTGATTCGATGAGTGTGTGACGTTGATCCCATGGACACTCTGTCTGAGCACAGTGGAGCTCAATCGTACAAACGTTGTGGTCTCATGATGGCTTTTGAGTTCAATTAGTTCATCTAAGTCTTTTACTATTACGAATATGTCATCTATACATAACGGCAATATACAGTTGGTTTTCTGTCTGCTACTGAGTCTTCAGTAGACTACTGAGTCTTCAATAGTCTACTACTGAAGACTCAGCCATCTAGAGAGAGAGTCAGTACTCCGATTTACACATGAAATAGTGAAAATAACAGTCTGTCATTCTTGGATGTACTAATAACAAAACAGGAACCTCTTTAAGCACCAAAGTATATACCAAGCCCACCAACATAGGATTATGCCTGAACGGTAGAAGTGAGTGCCCCCAAAGATACAAAGCCAGTGCTCTCAATGCTTATATTCGTCGAGCGCTTACCCACTGCTTCCGAATCGAACAACGTGAGTAGAGAGTTTGAAAGAGTAACNTATTACTGCAGCAGACACTTCTATTGTTGCTGCAGACACTTTTATTGCTGCTGCAGACACCTTTATTGCTGCAGCAGACACTTTTATTGTTGCTGCAGACACCTTTATTACTGCAGCAGACACTTTTATTGTTGCTGCAGACACTTTTATTGCTGCTGCAGACACCTTTATTGCTGCAGCAGACACTTTTATTGCTGCAGCAGACACTTTTATTGTTGCTGCAGACACTTTTATTGTTGCTGCAGACACTTTTATTGCTGCTGCAGACACCTTTATTGTTGCTGCAGACACTTTTATTGCTGCTGCAGACACCTTTATTGCTGCAGCAGACACTTTTATTGCTGCAGCAGACACTTTTATTGTTGCTGCAGACACTTTTATTGTTGCTGCAGACACTTTTATTACTGCTGCAGTCACTTTTATTGCTGCTGCAGACACTTTTATTGCTACTGCAGACACTTTTATTGCTACTGACGACACTTTTATTGCTGCTGCAGACACTTTTATTGCTACTGCAGACACTTTTATTGATGCATGAGACACTTTTATTGCTGCTGCAGACAATTTATTGTTGCTGCAGACAATTTTATTGTTGCTGCAGACAATTTTATTGCTACTGCACACACTTATATGTGTTTTATTGCTACTGCAGACGCTTTTATTATTGCGTGCAGTCACTTCTATAGCTGCAGCAGGACACTTGTATTCCTGCAGCAGACACCTTTATTTTTGCTGCAGACACTTTTATTATTGCTGCAGACACTTATATGCTGTTGCTGACATTTATGTATATAGACACTTTATTGTTGCTGCAGAAACTTTATTGTTGCTGCAGACACTTTATTGTTGCTGACACGTGATGCCTCGCTTTTCTTGTAGATCTTGATACTTGCTTCGTTGAAATGTTGCTGGAGGAATTCTTCATATGGTGGAGGTACTTTTCTTGGCTCCGGGACAATTTTCATGTTTCAGTTGTAAACACTTTCTTGCTGCTAACGATGCTTTCTGGTTTTGTTAATAGTTTATCTCGTTCCTGTTATTCAGCAGTTTCCTTATCCCGTGTAGATCAATTTCCAAACATGGTTAAGTCCCCAGCCCTTCGTCAAGAAGATAACTCCATAACCCAAGTAGAGCCGCTTTTAGATTGAAACTAAAATCCTGCCGTGGAAATCGAACATTGCCAAATGCACTGATAGCAAAATATTGCACTCCTCCGCGACTTTCGCTAACGTGAAGCCGGGGAAGGAAATATGATATTTTTTTTTACAATGACGTAGATAATAAATATTAAATCCCAGAAAATATTGATCATCCATGCAAGCAAGAATTCAATAAGAGCTTAAATTCGGGTAGATACAGGAATTTCATTTGAAGGACGCAGCCTTCGGTAAACACGGAGGAGGAACCGCAGGAGAAAATTGATGATGAAGATCAAAAGAGAAACTTGAAAAGAAAGAGGAGAAGAGATGGACGAAGAGGAAGAGGATCAGGAGAAAGAGAAGGTATTCGAGAGGTTTTACAAAAGGCCTTCACAGCTCTGCTTGACGACCCGAGACAGACACAACCTTATGTGTTTCCCCGCGAGTTCAATCTGGAAGATTACCGGCACGTCCTCCTTTATATCGTGGAGGTCACCAATATGTATATGATTATGTATTTTGTGCGGTGTGGGGAAGGTTTGGGGGGGGGGGGGGGTCGTCAGCCCCGCTGAGTGCTGGCACTCCAAAAATTTCCCATATTCCTCTGCCCATCCACGTAGTACATCACTATATTAGAGATTATTTATGGACTCTAGAGGTTATTCTGAACCACAGGAAAACAGTTTGTTAATGATAATACACTCCTATATTTCGGACCAAAAGTGAATAGTATTAAAGTAAATATTAAAAGAGTTTTCAAAATGTGTTAAACTTCTGGTATTGTGAACGGACGAAGGACTTGACCAGACATGGCGGACGCAGGAGGACGAGTGGCAAGCAGTCCTAAATCTCACCGGGATTTACTACTTCAGATATTTCAGCCAGTATTTATGTTCATATAAATGCAAGAGAACGAAGAGTCAATTGGAATAACATTGAACAGTATTTATAGAGCGAGTCAAGATGTTATTGTGGGGAAACTCTACCAATATTATTTTATTAATTTATTTACTTTGGAATGGACTGTAATTTCTTGAATTATTAATTATTTTATTAGATTGTATAGGTTATTATTTAAATCACTGATAAACTTTCACTTCACACATTTGAAGCTTTATAATTATTGCAACGTCCCGACTCCAGCCTGTCAAAAACATGCACTGTAGCTATATACAACAACAATAATTATAATTATTATGATTTTAGGAAAAATCTATGACTCAGTCTACTAGTATGATGAAACTAATCAATTGTGGGCAAGGAATCATGCCATTTAGCCATCTAACCTAAAATGTCTTGCATTGGCCACTACAAACTAGGTAAGAATGATAATTAACCACTTCACTGTTGATGTCGTAGTCGACTCCATCTGTCAATTTAGGTAATTAGTATTCCAAATACCGACGATGCAATTCAAGTAACACTGACAAAATTGACGTGCGCTGGCTGGGAGGGTTGATGCAATAGTAATGGCTACTCCTCTCTGGGGACGCGTCCCATGATAGGTTCTCTTTGAGTTGTATTAATAATTGGAAGGATGAGTTTATTCTAATTTTACTAATAGCTAATAATTAGTGAAGAGAAATTTGTTAGTTCCAATCCTGAGACTGAAAATTAGGTATTTATTGATTTATTATGTAGGTATTAAATTATTTCTGCAACGTGGCAAATATATGTCGTTTTCTAGATGAAATCGCTTCAAATCCACATTTCTCTGAATGAGTAGCAACAGTATTAACCTAATTTTAGATAAATTCTAAACATCAGTAATATTATTTTCTGTATCTTGTATTAGAAGTTAGTAATGCAAATAAGTATGTGCTATGGTCTCAGAATTTTAGGATGACGTTTTTAAGTTCAGTTTGCTATACTCATGGTTTATATATCAGGAATTTCTTTTTCAGTTTTATTAAACGTTAGAGATTTTATAGAAAAATTGAAGATATCCTGAGTTACTTTATAATTTACTGATATATTTTAGTTTTATTTTATTAGTTTTATAAAACTGTAATATTAAAATAGCTATAGGTTAAGTACTAATTGTAATTAAGAAGCAATAAAATGCTGATCTTCAAACGCTGAAAAAGGTTAGGTTAGGTCGTGGTTTTCTATTCAGCTTTTCAGGTAAACTCAAAAATTCACAATATATATAACAGTACGGATTAATACTAAGTGAAAATATGTACAATTCCTGACGGCAATGAATATTACATAATTGCACTTACTTGTGCTGTTACATTTACCTCCCCAATTTTTGGAGGACGGGCTGCAAAGAGACAGAGCTAAAGCTATAAATGGTCTCAACAAACATTAATGATAATCTGTAGTTTTCAGTATCTCTAAACGTATATATCTATCAATCTGTTTGTTCGAGGAAGCCAGGTGCATGGGGCCAGCTTCGCCCGGGTTGATCATTCAATGCAATTGGGTACGTGCCCGACATTGTTGGGCAGGGAATGGCATCAAAGAATAGTGTGCTAGGTGAGACTGGTCCAAACTTATTTCCACGATAAGCTCATATAATTGTGAATTTTTTCCTGTGGAAATCCCCCCAAAATTAAAAATATTCTACGTATCATACTTGAGCACTAATAAGGAAATCATAGTGTTCGTAATGTTATGAATAATCTCTCCCTCCCTCACCCTCCACCACACGTCTCCCTCCCTCACCCTCCACCACACGCCTCGAACCTGCAATAGCCACTCTCTCCTCAAACACTCGCACTATCTTCCCTCACCTCTCCATAGACGTCTTTTCATACTGAGAGAGAGAAAGGAGAGAAACACAGAACAGACAGGCAGGCAGGCAGACAAAGACAGTATATATATATATATATATATATAATATATATAATATATATATATATATATATATATATATATATATATATATATATATATATATTAGGGGTACCACCTCTGGTGCAATTGCAGGGACCCACATCCTCGAAGAAGAAAACAAAGAGCATTCAGAGAAGATCTTGTGGATTCTCACTGAATACTTAATTCTTTTCTTCTCCTACCACCCTATTATTTTTTTGTATGTTTTGTTTTATTTTATTGCAATACTACAGTTTACAGAGAACACACACACACACACAAATATATAACAATTAAACAATCAGCGTTCGAAGACCTCGTCCAGCTCCTCGGAGGTTGGGTGCGTACCCAGGATACAGCACGCATTTCCCCTCTGCACTGCGACACTGAGGCGCTGGAACAGGAAACTGGCTGCTCGTGGGTCTCTAGTTTTCCCAATGAGTTCCTCTCCAACCTCCTTTAAAAACTTGAGTGCACATTTACCCCAGGCGCCCAGAGTCTCTGAGCCTATCGGCACGAACCTGTAACAACGTTCTAGGTCTCTGTACATGTGGATTTTCTGGGTCTCCCTGAAGGTGGCTGCCCCACCTCCCTCCGCTGAGCTGTAACGTAAATAGGTATCAGCCAATGTAGATGCACAGGTGTAATCCCACACGACCTGTTTACCTTCCCTCCATAGCTGCAGGGTGACTCCATCTGGGCGTTTTTGGCTGTTGTCAGGTCTGCACAACTGGGGTTCCCTTTGTGCTGGACACCCAGCTGTAGCCAAACTTCTCTTGATGATGTCATTGACTGCCTCGTGTCTGGCAATCTTTCCCTGTGTCTTACGACAGATGAGACCATGGCTGCCGTATTGGTCTGCCCGTGCCTGGCCGCAAATACACCGGTGCTCGGTGGAGATAGGGGCGGCAAGGCGCAGAGCAACACCAATACTTAGGGCCCGATGGTCCAGGCGGGTGCCCAAGGCGGAATTAGGGACTGCCAACAGGAAGTCCCCAGCATGGGGGGGCTTGCACAGCTAGGAGACGCGCTCTGTCCTTCTGTGAAGCTACGTCCAGCAATGCTTTGGCGATGTTCTCCACTATGGGGCTATCCCATTTGGCCTGTTTACCGTCGTTTGGACAAGTTGGTCGGGTGTGTGAATTGGCGAGTGTGTCTCACTGACCAGCTCCTTCCACAAATTTGGGGTCACGAATCCCAATGGAGTTCCTTAGGTATTCTGGTAGTATTTCCTTCACTAATTCACTTGTAGCACTGGTCGAGGATAAGAATGCCGGCAATGCTAACTGTGTCGCCTTGCGAATACTTATACCCCGACTATAACTGGGAGCGTTGCTTGGTCCCACTGGTCATCTTGCAGGGAGAGGTTTAACACTTTCATAGTTATTGTCTTTAGGAGTGAATCGTATTCCGTTAATTTTGGGCTGTCAAAAGAAGGAGCACACCTGAGGAAATAGGTAAGTCTAGGCAAGGCCAGGCACCTTGTAAGAAGGTACAACGCATCATGAGCATCCAAAGCCCCTATTCGCGCCTCCATCCTCCTCAGGTCTTTAAGCTTTTCTTCGAGGACTACCTCAATGGCGTTCGAGCCCAGAGGTGCCCCTAGCAGCACACTGTCGGTGGGAGCGATCACTTGGGCTCCTGGCAATAAGATTGCCAGGAGATAATAAGATATATATCTGGCAATAAGATATATATATATATATATATATATATATATATATATATATATTTCTTCGTCTTACCACCCTTTCTCCCTCGTCCCCCATTCTCTGGGTCCCTCTTCTTCTCTTGTCCCCTTCCCTGCTCCTTTCCCTCTCACCCTCTTCTCTCAGGAAATATATTATTAAACACTGAAACAACTGTATGGTTTTCTGAGAAAATATATTTTTTGTCACAAAATTCTAGGGGAATCACGCCAAATATTTCACACTTAACTTCATAAAAATCGAATGTCGGCGTCAATAATTGTTAATAGTTACTGAAACATTTAAATTAGATCCACACCATCCAGCCTTTGTCTGTGTGTGAGTGGTGATGGTATTTGGAGTGGTGACGGTGTGTGTGTAAGTGGTGATGGTGTGTGTGTGAGTGGTGATGGTGTGTGTGTGTGAGTTGTGATGGTGTGTTTGTGAGTGGTGATGGTGTGTGTGTGAGTGGTGATGGTGTGTGTGTGAGTGATGATGGTGTGTGTGTGAGTGTGATAGTGCCTGCATAAGTGATGCTGTGATTAGTGGTGTATGGTGCTGAGGTTGCTATGGTGCCCAATGGTGATGATGGTGCCCGTGGTGATGAAGGGGGACCGTGGTGGTGCTGGTGCCCAGGGTCGTGACGGGGGCCGAGGATGGTGATGGGAACAGCAGCTGACGAGGATGGGGGAGGGGGGGGGCGCTGCTGGTCATATCAGATGGTAATAGAGTCCAGCAGCAGCCGAGCTTGAAATTCTGTAGACTCNACCGAGGCCCGAGCAGCTCCCATTGTTGGAGGGGTTACCCTAGATGAAAGACTATCAGATATAGAGGTGACAGCAGAAGAGGTAATGAAACAGTTGACAACTCTAGATGCATCTAAAGCAGTAGGACCAGACAAAGTATCACCGTGGATACTAAAAGAAGCGGCGCAGGCCCTCAGCGTGCCTCTGGCAATGATCTTTAATGAGTCACTTATGTCGGGAGAATTGCCCAGTTGCTGGAAGAAGGCAAATGTCGTGCCGATCTTCAAGAAAGGCGATAGGGAGGAGGCACTTAACTATAGACCTGTATCACTGACAAGCATCCCCTGTAAAATACTGGAAAGAATAATTAGGCTACGACTGGTTGCACACCTGGAGAACGTTAGGTTTGTGAACAAACATCAACATGGGTTCTGGACAGGGAAATCGTGCCTAACAAACTTCTGGAATTCTATGATAAAATAACGAGGATAAGACAGGACAGAGATGGTTGGGCAGACTGCATTTCTGGACTGCCAAAAAGCCTTTGATACAGTACCGCACATGAGACTGCTGTTCAAACTCGAGAGGCAGGCGGGGGTAGGGGAAAGGTCCTAGCATGGATAAGGAACTACCTAACAGGAAGGAGCCAAAGAGTTACGGTAAGGGGCGAGAAGTCGGACTGGCGAACAGTAACAAGTGGAGTACCACAAGGATCGGTGCTGGGACCAATTCTATTTCTTGTATATGTTAACGATATGTTTACGGGTGTAGAGTCCTACATGTCGATGTTTGCGGATGACGCAAAGTTGATGAGAAGAGTTGTGACAGATGAGGATTGCAGGATCCTCCAAGAAGACCTGAACAGGTTGCAGAGATGGTCAGAGAAATGGCTACTGGAATTCAACACGAGCAAATGTAAAGTTATGGAAATGGGACTAGGAGATAGGAGACCAAAGGGTCAGTACACAATGAAGGGGAACAGCCTACCTGTGACGACGCGCGAGAGAGACCTGGGTGTGGACGTAACACCTAATCTATCTCCTGAGGCACATATAAATAGGATAACGACAGCAGCGTACTCTACACTGGCAAAAGTTAGAACATCATTCAGAAACCTAAGCAAGGAGGCATTTAGGGCGCTTTACACTGCCTACGTGAGGCCAGTCTTAGAGTATGCCGCCTCATCATGGAGTCCCCATCTGAAGAAGCATATAATGAAACTGGAAAAGGTTCAGAGGTTTGCAACGAGACTCGTCCCTGAGCTACGAGGGATGGGGTATGAGGAGCGCCTGAGGGAACTGTGCCTTACGACACTAGAAAGAAGAAGGGAGAGAGGGGACATGATAGGAACGTATAAAATACTCAGAGGGATTGACAGAGTGGACATAGACGAAATGTTCACACGGAATAGTAACAGAACGAGGGGACATGGATGGAAGTTGGAAACTCAGATGAGTCACAGAGATGTTAGGAAGTTTTCTTTTAGCGTGAGAGTAGTGGGAAAATGGAATGCACTCAAGGAACAGGTTGTGGAAGCAAATACTATTCATAATTTTAAAACCAGGTATGATAGGGAAATGGGACAGGAGTCATTGCTGTAAACAACTGATGCTCGAAAGGCGGGATCCAAGAGTCAATGCTCGATCCTGCAGACACATATAGGTGAGTACATATAGGTGAGTACACACAAATAAGGCAAGAAAGAGAAGGGTGGGCAGACTGCATATTTTTAGATTGTCAAAAAGCCTTTGATACAGTGCCACACAAGAGGCTAGTGCGAAAGTTGGAGATGCAGGCTGGAGTGAAAGGGAAGGTACTCCGGTGGATAGAGGAGTACCTAAGCAACAGGAGACAACGAGTCTGTGTGAGGGGTGAAGTCTCAGATTGGCGAGACGTTACAAGTGGAGTCCCGCAGGGGTCAGTCCTTGGACCTATACTGTTTCTGGTATATGTAAATGATCTCCCAAAGGGTATAGATTCGTTCCTCTCAATGTTTGCCGACGATGCAAAAATTATGAGGAGGATTGAAACAGAGGATGATAGTAGGAGGCTACAAGATGACCTAGATAGACTGAGTGAATGGTCCAACAAATGGCTGTTGAAGTTCAACCCAAGTAAATGCAAAGTAATGAAACTAGGCAGTGGATACAGGAGGCCAGACACAGGATACAGAATAGGGGATGAAGTACTTAATGAAACAGACAGAGAGAAAGATCTATGAGTTGATATCACACCAAACCTGTCTCCTGAAGCCCACTTAAAGAGAATAACGTCTGCGGCATATGCGAGGCTGGCTAACATCAGAACGGCGTTCAGGAACCTGTGTAAGGAATCATTCAGAATCTTGTACACCACATATGTAAGACCAATCCTGGAGTACGCGGCCCCAGCATGGAGCCCGTACCTTGTTAAGCACAAGACGAAGCTGGAAAAAGTCCAAAGGTATGCTACTAGACTAGTCCCAGAACTAAGAGGCATGAGTTATGAGGAAAGGCTGCGGGAAATGCACCTTACGACACTGGAAGACAGAAGAGTAAGGGGGGACATGATCACAACCTACAAAATCCTCAGGGGAATTGACCGGGTAAACAAGGATGAACTATTCAACACTGGAGGGGCGCGAACAAGGGGACACAGGTGGAAGTTGAGTACCCATATGAGCCACAGAGACATTAGAAAGAACTTTTTCAGTGTCAGAGTAGTTAGTAAATGGAATGCACTAGGCAGTGATGTGATGGAGGCTGACTCCATACACAGTTTCAAATGTAGATATGATAGAGCCCAGTAGGCTCAGGAAACTGTACACCAGTTGATTGACAGTTGAGAGGCGGGACCAAAGAGCCAAAGCTCAACCCCCGCAAGCACAATTAGGTGAGTACACATATACAAACGCACAGATCTCAAATCTAAATATAACTATATTTATTTATTTATTTATTATTTATTTATTTATTTATTTATATATTTATTCATTTATTTATTTATATACAAGAAGGAACATTTGGGGTAAAGCGAGTACTTAGCAATGAAAATTTAACATTCTTGTAGAGTCACTAGCACGCATAGCGTTTCGGGAAAATGGCCAGGAGGGAAGAAATTGGCAGGAAGGGGAAGTGTGGACAGACTGCATATTTCTGAATTTCCAGAAAGCATTTGACACAGAACCCATTGGAGACTAGTGCATGACTTGAAGAGGCAGGCAGGAATAAGACGGAAGGTTCTCTAGTATATAAAGGAGTACCTAAGCGACAGAAGACAGCGAGTCAGTGTGAGGGGTGAGGTCTCACAATGGCGAGATATCACTAGTGGAGTCCTACAAGATTCAGTTAATTTTCCTAATCCACTTAGGAGGATTAAGTCAATGAAATATATTCCACTCACCAGGAAAGATAACAAGAGACTTCAAGACAACCAAAGGCGAACTGAAGGAATGGTCCAACAAATGGCTACCAAGGTTAAAATCCAGGAAGTGTAAAGTGATGAAGCTCGGTGGAGGGATCAGGAGGCCAGACACAGGGCACCGAATGCGAGGCGATGTCCTCCAAGAAACGGACAGACAGAAGGATCTAAGGAGTTGATAGCACACCGAACCTGTCTCCTGAAGCCCACATCAAAATAATATCATCAGCGGCGTATGCGAGGATGGCAAAGATCCAAACTGCGTTTAGAAACTTGTTTAGGGAATCACTTAGAACATTATATACCTCACACGTCAGACCAATCCTGAAGTGTGCGGCTCCATCATGTAGTCAGTACCGTGCCAAGCATAAGACAAAGCTGGAGAAGGTTCAAACGTATACAACCACACTAGTTCCAGAACTAAGGGGTACGAGTTAAGAGGAAAGGCTGTGTGAATTGCACCTCACGTCGCAGGAAGACAGAAAAGTTAAAGGAGACATGATTGCCACGTACAAAATTTTCTGGTAAATACAGTCATAACAACTCATTATTTAGCACGGGTGTGACTCGCACAAGGGGACACAGATGTAAGCCGAATACCCAGATAAGCCACAGAGACATTAAAAAGATCATTTTCAGTGTCAGAGTAGTCAATAAATGGAACCCTTTAGGAACTGATGTGGTGGAGGCTGACTCCATTTACAGATTCAAACGTACATATAATAGAGCCAAGTAGTCTCAGCAAACTGCTCACCAGTTGATTGACAGGCGGGGGATTAACATTTATGACGTACATGTTAGCTTCAGTAAGAATATGTCCAATGTATTTAATAACTTAAGTACTCGGTGGAAATCTTATTTGCTTTGTAATACTGCACTAAGTTAGATTATGTTTCAGTGATGTGTCGGTCACATCACAGTACTCACCTATTTGTACTCACTTATTGGTGCTTGCGGGGGTTAAGCTCTGGTTCTTTGGTCCCGCCTCTCAACTGTCAATCAACTTGTGTACAGGTTCCTGAGCCTACTGGGCTCTATCATATCTACACTTGAAACTGTGTATGGAGTCAGCCTTCACCACATCACTTCCTAATGCATTCCATTCATCAACCACGACACTAAAAACTTTCTTTCAAATGTCTCAATGGCTCATTTGGGCACTCCGTTTCCACCTAGTGCGTTTTCCCTTGTGTTAAATAGTCTGACATTATCTATCCTATCAATTCCTTTGAGAATCTTAAATGTGGTGATCATGTCCCCCCTAACTCTTCTGTCTTCCAGCGAGGTGAGGTTTAATTCACGTAGTCTCTCCCCGTAGCTCATACCTCTCAGCTCGGGTACTAGTCTGGTGGCAAACCTTTGAACCTTTTCCAATTTAGTCTTATGCTTGACTAGATATGTACTCCATGCTGGGGCTGCATACTCCAGGATTGGCCTGACATATGTGGTATACAAAGTTCTGAATGATTCCTTACACAAGTTTCTAAATGCCGTTCTTATGTTAGCCAGCCTGGCATATGCCGCTGATGTTATCCTCTTGATATGGGGTGCAGGGGACAGGTCTATTGTGATATCAATCCCCATGATTTTTTCTCTCTCTGACTTTTAAAGAATTTCATCTCCCAAATGATATCTTGTATTTGGCCTCCTGCTCCCTACACCAATCTTTATTACATTACATTGGTTTTAGTTAAACTCTAACAGCCATTTGTTCGACCATTCCTTCAGTTTGTCTAGGTCTTCTTGAAGCCTCAAGCAGTCCTCTTCTGTCTTAATCCGTCTCATAATTTTGGCGTCGTCAGCAAACATTGAGAGAAATGAGTCTATACCCTCCGGGAGATCATTTACGTATATCAAAAACAGGATAGGTCCGAGTACAGAGCCCTGTGGATCTCCACTGGTTACTTCACGCTAATCTGTCTCACAACTCTCTACACGTCTCTGCTTCCTATTGCTTAGGTACTCCTTATTCACTGGAGCACCTTACCAGTTACTTTTGCCTGTCTCTCCAGCTTATGTACCAGCCTCTTATGGGGTACTTTGTCAAAGGCTTTACGACAATCCAAGAAAATGCTGTCCACCCAACCTTCTCTTTCTTGCTTAATTTTTGTCACCTGGTCGTAGAATTCTATTCAGCCAGTAAGGCAAGATGTCCCCACCCGGAACCTATGTTGGCGATTTGCCACGAAGTCTATTCTCTCCAGATGTGTTACAAGGTTTTTTCTCACGATCTTCTCCATCACCTTGCATGGTATACAAGTCAAGGACACTGGCCTGTAGTTCAGTGCCTCTTGTCTGTCACCCTTTTTGTATATTTGGATCACATTAGCCGTCTTCCATATTTCTGATAGGTCTCCTGTCTCCAGTGACATACTATTCCCTGTGGTGAGTGGCAAGCAAAGTTCCTCAGCACACTCTTTCAGTACCCATGGTGAGATCCCATCTGGACCAACAGCGTTTCTCACATCCAGATCCAACAGGTTTCTCTTGACCTCATCTCTCGTAATTTCGAACCCTTCCAAGGCCGCCTGGCTTACTGACCCCTCTCTTAGCACAGTGACCTCACCTTGTTCTAGTGTGAAGACCTCCTGGAACTTCTTGTTGAGTTCTTCACTAAGCTCTTTGTCATTCTCTGTATACCTGTCCTTGCCTATTTTAAGTTTCATTACCTGTTCTTTCACTGTTGTTTTCCTCCTGATGTGACTGTGGAGTAGCTTTGGTTCGGTCTTTGCTTTGTTTGCGATACCATTTTCATAATTTTTCTCTGCTTCTCTTCTCAAACTAACATACTCATTCCTGGCTCTCTGGTATCTCTCTCTGCTTTCTGGTGTTCTGTTATTTCAGAAGTTACTCTACGCCCTTTGTTCAGTTCCTTTGCTTCCATATTTGCCTTATTATACCATGGATTCTTCTTTTGCTTCTCGGATTTTTCCTTTTTGGCCGAGATAAACCGGTTTACTGCCTCCTGATACACTTGAGTGATATAGTCCATCATATCTTGAACAGACTAAGCTCTGAGTTCTGTGTCCCATGGTATTTCCCTTAGGAAACTTCTCATATGTTCCTAATTCGCATTTCGGTATACCAGCCTTTTGTTTCATAGTTCTTGCAGGCGATGAATTACAATAACGTGGCTGAAGTATTTTGACCAGACCACACACTAGAAGGTGAAGGGACGACGACGTTTAGGTCCGTCCTGGACCATTCTCAAGTCGATTGACTCGACTTGAGAATGGTCCAGGACGGACTGAAACGTCGTCGTCCCTTCACCGTCTAATGTGTGGTCTGGTCAACTTTCCTAGTTCTTTTTTGGGGGGGATAAATCCGAACTTTACCAGGTACTCAAAGATCAGTACACTGTGATCACTCATTCCGAAGGGTGCTTCCAACTTAACTTCCCTTATATCCCGCTCATCTAGGGTAAATATCAGATGAAGCATGCCTAGTTCATCTTCTCCTCTCATTCTTGTTGGTCCCTTGATGTGTTGGCTTAGAAAGTTTCTTGTTACCGCGTCCAGCAGCTTAGCTCTCCATGTATCTTGTCCTCCATATGGGTATTCGTTCTCCCAATCTATCTTCCCGTGGATGAAGTCACTCATGATTAGTAGTGCAGATCCATTCTTGCTAGCGACAGAATCTGCTCTCTTTATATTATGTTATTGGTGGCCATGTTGTTTCTATCATATTCCTGTCTGGGTCTTCTGTCATTTGGTGGTGGATTGTGTTAGACTACGACTATATTTTTTGTCCTCCATTTGCTATGGTACCTGTTATGTAGATACTGAAACCTTCACAGCCCTGAATAACCAACTCCTCAAAATCCCAGCCTTTTCTTACCAGCAGAGCAACACCACCACCTCCTCTTCCTTCTCTCTCTCTTTCCTCACAACATTTTAGTCCTGTGGAAAGACTGCATTAGTTATATTTTTCGTCAGCTTCGTTTCTGTGAGCGATATTATGTCTGGGTTTTCTTCTAGTACCCATTCTCCAAGTTCATTTGTTTTGAGAGTCACTTTCTTCTGTCCCTTCTCATGTCGCCTTCTTGGTGAGCGTTCTGCTGATGGGGGAAGCTGTTCCATGGGTGTGAGGATTTGTGAGGTGGATAACAGGGTCTCAGAGAATACTGGAGTGAGGGGTGGGGGATCAAGTGAAGGGTGGGAGAAGGAGGGTATGGGATGAAATGAGAGGGAGGACAGGGAGGGAAAGTGGGAGGGGGGACACGGTGGGCTAAGCTAAGTTTGGCGGCATGAGTTTAACACGAGAAGGTCAGCTAGGGAAAGTGCTATAAAGCCTTTCTGTCAAGCAGAGTTCTTAGTATGACGGACTGTCACCACTAGAACACGAGCTCTAATATATTTCACTCTGTCTGTCTGTCTGTCTGTCTGTCTGTCTGTCTGTCTGTCTGTCTGTCTGTCTGTCTGTCTGTCTGTCTGTCTGTCTGTCTGTCTGTCTGTCTGTCTGTCTGTTTGTCTGTCTGTCTGTCTGTCTGTGTCTCTATCTCTCTCTCTCTCTGTCTCTCTCTGTCTGTCTGTCTCTCTCCTCTCTCTCCTCTCTCTCTCTCTCTCTCTCTCTCTCCTCTCTCTCTCTCTCTCTCTCTCTCCTCTCTCTCTCTCTCTCTCTCTCCCCCTCTTCCCCCCTTCCCTACCTCACCCCCCGCCCCGCGAATCATCGTTCCCTATAACTCAATATCACATCAAGTTTTACAGTTCCCGGACTTTTCATCCATTGGCGGAAGAAATTACAGAGTAAACAGTAAATCACAAGGCCGCTCCCATCTCCACGGGAAAGTTTTCTTATTTTGTCGAACTCGAAGGAACACAAAATATACTCCTCTGAATAGCGTGATAGTTATTCATGCAAAATGTGAAGCAAAATAAAAACACTTCACTCCTGGTGAATGAGGCAGTTGTCTTTAAATAATGGAGTTGTTTTTCTTCTGTTGCTGGATAAGCAGCCGGATTGTGGATTGCCTGCTGGTGGTCAGGCAGTGTTATCGAGCGATTGTTGGGTGTGCTGATAGTGCCTTCCACCTCATGTTTCTTCTTCTCAGTGTTCGTCGTTCCTGCCTTCAATATCTCTGTTATCTCTTTGATATATTCACTGGAAATTCCTCGTCGTCTGTCTTCACCAGATAAGGAGCTAAATGCTTGAGGGTTTGACTTTTGTTTCTCATCTAAGCAGTTGATATGACGATGAGAATAATGATTACATATATTTTCTAACTTTAAATTAGTTGTCTTTTAATTTCTGTTGCTGCTACTGCTGGTACTGTGGTTGCTATTGCTACTGTTGCTTTGATGTTGTTGTTATTAATGCTGATACTGTTCTTATTAATGCTGCTATTGTTGGAACGGCTGCTGTTGCTTTTAGTATTGAAGATGATATTGCTTTGCTGCTTTAGTTGCTGTTGGTTCAGTTGCTAATAATACTGAACATGGCATTGCGTTTGTTGCTGTTGATCAAATTTCATTTTGCGATGATGCGTTTTCTCCTCAGTCTGATATCATATAATATCTTAGTGTTGTCTCCATGCGTATTTGTTTGAGACCAGCTCTCCCCAACCGTCTGTTGCTGCCAGCATGTCGCTTATAAATTGCTTTTCTAGTGACATTTGTACTAATTTATGGTTTTTCTTTAGTGCCTCCTTATTGGCTTCCTTGCTGAGCTGCTTATTCACCTGCTTGTACACTTGTTTGTTGAGCTGCTAGTTGAACGGCTTCTTCACCTGCTTCTTCACCTACTTCTTCACCTGCTTCTTTACCTGCTTTTTCACCTGCTTTTTCACCTACTTCTTCACCTGCTTCTTCACCTGCTTTTTCACCTACTTCTTCACCTGCTTCTTCACCTGCTTCTTCACCTACTTCTTCACCTGCTTCTTCACCTACTTCTTCACCTACTATTTCACCTGCTTTTTGAGCTGCTTGTGGAGTTCCTTGTTGAGCTACATGTTGAGCTGCTTGTTAAGCGACATGTTGAATTACTTGTTGATCTGCTTGTTGGCCAGCTGGTTGATCTCTTAATTGAACTCGTTGACATGCTATTTTCATTTCATTGTTGCAGCAGACACTTTTATTGTTGCTGCAGACACCTTTATTACTGCAGCAGACACTTTTATTGTTGCTGCAGACACTTTTATTGCTGGCTGCAGACACCTTTATTGCTGCAGCAGACACTTTTATTGTTGCTGCAGACACCTTTATTACCGTCGCAGACACTTTTATTGTTGCTACAGACAGTTTTATTGCAGCTGCAGACACCTTTATTGCTGCAGCAGACACTTTTATTGCTGCAGTAGAAACACTTTTATTGTTGCTGCAGACACTTTTATTGTTGCTGCAGACACCTTTATTGTTGT
>WNGS01003388.1:5684075-5694875 GCA_020271785.1 Procambarus virginalis
GGAGGCGGGACCAAAGAGCAGAGCTCAACCCCGCAAGCACAAGAAGTGAGTACAATATGGAGTATCACACACACATACACCAGCCACGTTGACTAACCAAGAAGCCTCATATATAAAGTTCTGATAGTAATATACTCAAACTGAATTTTATATGCTTCAGTGCGAGAGAAAACAGTCATTACAGAAATAAGTGACAATAAACACCAGAATCAACCCCCATAGTGAGAAAACTTAAAACGTGGACGCCTAACACTAAGAGGCAATATCTGGACAGCAGGAACACCACTGAAGAATACCTGGACAGAGGAACACCACTGAAGAATACCTGGACAGGGAGGAACACCACCACTGAAGAATATCTGGGACAGTAGGAACACCCTGAAGATACCTGGACAGGAGGAACACCACTGAAGAATACCTGGACAGGAGGAACACCACTGAGGAATATCTGGACAGGAGGATCACCACTGAAGATATTGGACATAAGGAATAAAACTAAGGAATGCATAGACAGGAGTAACAGACCTGAAGTACACACGGACAGGAGGAGCAAGATTGACCAATACAAAGACAGGATTAGCATGACTGAACAATACATAGACAGAAGTAGCATGACTAAACTTTACATGGACAGGAGTAACATAATTGAACCATACACAGACAGAAGTAGCATAACTGAACAATACACAGACAGAAGTAGCATAACTGAACAATATACAGACAGAAGTAGCATAACTGAACAATACACAGACAGAAGTAGCATATCTGAACAATACACAGACAGAAGTAGCATAATGAACAATACACAGACAGAAGTAGCATAACTGAACATACACAGACAGAAGAGCATATCTAACAATACACAAGACAGAATGAACATAAGACAGAAGTAGCACTGAACAATACACAGACAGAAGTAGCATAACTGAACAATACACAGACAGAAGTAGCATAACTGAACAATACACAGACAGAAGTAGCATAACTGAACAATACACAGACAGAAGTAGCATACTGAACAATAACAGACAGAAGTAGCATAACTGAACAATACACAGACAGAAGTAGCATAACTGAACAATACATATATACGACAGAAAAACAACAAGAGATCACTCCACTCACATATTGAGCGTGACGGGAGGGTCAAACTAACTGGAACTGTCACTGGGCTTCAAGAGGTCATCAATGCAATAATAAACACAGTGCTCCCTGAGTAACTCAGGTACATTAAGCACGAGCCAAGAATAGGAACAGCAATGTGAGAATGAAAGAATGTATGAAAAAGTTGGTTCTGGTGAACAGAATATAGAAAGATGAGAGAGAGGAGAGAGAGAGAGAGAGGAGAGAGATAGAGAGAGAGAGATAGAGAGAGAATAGTGGAGGCGAGGAGGATGTGGAGAGGAATAGACTTCAGATTCGCTATAAAGTTGAAGTTATGAAGATAGAAATCGTGTGGGGACGAGCATTAGGAAGTCTGGCAAGCAGAGTGAGCAGATTAGAAGGGGAGGACAGGGGCTGTAAGTTGGGGAAGGAACGGAGATTAGACTAACAAACTTGAGCAACAGAGTCAAAATACACAGGAGGAACCAAGTCAAAATAAAACAGGAGGAACCAAGTCAAAATACATGAGCACCAAGTCAAAATAAACATGAGGAACCAAGTTAAAATAACACGAGGAACTAAGTGAAAATAAAAAGAGGAACAAAGAGAAAATAAACAAGAGGAACAAAGTCAAAATAAACAAGAGAAAGAAAGTAAAAATAAACAAGAGAAAGAAAGTAAAAATAAACTAAAAGAACAAAGTCAAAATAAACAAGAGAAAGAAAGTAAAAATAAACAAGAGGAACAGAGTCAAAATAAACTAGAGGAACAAATTCAAGACAAACTTTAAGAACAAAGTCAAAACAAACTTGAAGAAGACATTCAAAACACATGTAGTGTCTACCAGGATACAGGAAACAGCATCATGGCCCAATAAACAAGTGGAGAAGGAAATATTAGCCGAACCAACTAACATGAGCAGGTGTCATCAGGTGTCAGCTGGTGTCAGCAGGTGTGAGCAGGTGTCAGCAGGTTGTCAGCAGGTGTCAGCTGGTGTCAGCAGGTGTCAGCTGGTGTCAGCAGGTGTCAGCACGTGTCAGCGGGTGTCATCAGGTGTCAGCTGGTGTCAGCTGGTGTCAGCAGGTGTCAGCAGGTGTCAGCTGGTGTCAGCAGGTGTCAGCTGGTGTCAGCAGATGTCAGCTGGTGTCAGCAGGTGTCAGCACGTGTCATCTGGTGTCAGCGGGTGTCATCAGGTGTCTGCTGGTGTCAGCAGGTGTCATCAGGTGTCAGCAGGTGTCAGCTGGTGTCAGCAGGTGTCAGCTGGTGTCAGCAGGTGTCAGCAGGTAACAGCTGGTGTCAGCTGCTGTCAGCAGGTGTCAGCTGGTGTCAGCAGGTGTCAGTATATGTCAGCAGGTGTCAGTAGGTAACAGCAGGTGTCACCGGGTGTCAGATGGTGTCAACGAATGTCAGCAGGTATCAGCACGTGTCAGCGCGTGTCAGCAGGTGTCAGCAGGTATCAGCACGTGTCAGCACGTGTCAGCAGGTGTCAGCTGGTGTCAGCAGATATCAGCTAGTGTTAACGGATGTCAGCAGGTATCAGCTAGTGTTAGCATGTGTCAGCAGTGGTCAGCAGGTGTCAGCTGGTGTCATTAGGTATCAGCAGGTGTCAGCTGGTGTCAGCCGGTATCAGCAGGTGTCAGCGGGTGTCAGCTGATGCCATTAGTTATCAGCACGTGTCAGCAAGTGTCAGCAGGTGTTAGCTGATGTTAGCAGGCGTCAGCAGGTGTCAGGGGTGTCAGCAGGTCTCAACGTGTGTCAGCTGGTGTCAGCAGGTGTTAGCTGGTGTTAGCATGTGTCAGCAAGTGTCAGCAGGTGTCAACGTGTGTCGGCTATTGTCAGCTGGTGTCAGCTGGTGTCAGCAGGTATCAACGTGTGTCAGCTTGTGTCAGCAGGTGTCAGTACTGTCACTGCTAACGAAACACCCATATCAACATATACTACTGGTCTCCTGCAGGCGGTTTTTTCCAAGCATGTCAACAGTGGCATGCTTTGAGATGCCAACATATAATGGCATCCAAAGGAATTTAATTTCAAATCTGTTTTCTTCAGCAGCTTTAATCGAGCATCTGTTACTATTTTCTGGCTGTTACTACTATGTGCGTTCAATGCCAGGAATTGTATGAGTTGTACTTGCCCAATCGTTGACACGCTTCAGTACTGTATGTACGAAAGAAAATTGTTATAGATGAGAAGATTGTTGAAATATATTACATGCACCTCCGGTACATCTTCCACCTCCTTCTTCAGAGCAGTCGGTATGACACTGATACATATCGTTACCCATAACCTGAATATTCTAAGTGATGCCTTTCAGTGTTAACTGTTTTAATAATGTAGAGGGGTAGACTATCTTTCTTTGGTGCAATTACAAAATCAACTGACAGATCCCAGTTATCCCAAGGATTTATTGGTTGATTAATCGTAAATTGAGTTGGGTACATATATAACATTTTGATGAAATTTGCTACCTTGTAGAATCAAAATGCATAATCAAATTTCCTTCTCCTTCTATAGTCCTCAGATGAGTGTAACCTATTAGAGAGTTAAGCTTGAAATTTCCTGTGTTGCCAAGATCTACTCAATGGCTTCACGCCGAAAAATGTGCCAATGGACAAAACTCTCTCACTTATGGTAGGTAATTTTAACTCTGCTCTCATATTAACTATTCTCGTGGACTTTGGAGCTCCAAGGATGAGTCGCATTTTGCGAAGTTTCAATGGATTTTACCTCTTTATGTACAGTATGAGATGCAGAGAACAATCAAAGAACGGATAAATGATACATAGATCATTCTATCAAATGTAATGTTAATTCCTTGATTGACTCCAACTAGGACCCACAAGGGCTTTAATCTCTCCGAGAGTCTCCTCTTGAGAGAAGAAAGGTACCCAGGGTCGATAATGGGGGACACCAAGGTATCTGTAAGAGTTGCAGTTCTCAAGTGCTCGGCCATCTATATGATGATTGCGTGGTGGAATACCACAGGGAATGAGAGCAAGAGTTTTCTGTAAAGAGATAAGGAGGCCACAGTCCTCAGCTCTAGTAGTAAAAGCATCGAGCAGAACTGATATTCTAGGCTCGGAGGCAGCCTGTAAACAAACATAATCAACAGAAAAATGTCTTCATTATTACTTGGAAGATTTTTAATAAGTTTATTCATTAGAATGTTGATCAAGAAAGGGAAACTGGTGAGTGGGGAGGGTGGAAGCGGCATGAGTGGGCGGGCAAGAATTAAATAGCTCCGTTACTTACAGTCCCTGTTGCCAGTGTCATGCCCCTTCTTCGTTACTTACAGTCCCCGTTGACAGTGTCATGCCCCTTCTTCTTTACTTACAGTCCCCGTTGACAGTGTCATGCCCCTTCTCTGATACTTACAGTCCCTGTTGACAGTGTCATGCCCCTTTTCCGTTACTTACAGTCCCCGTTGACAGTGTCAATGCCCCCTCCCCGTTACTTACAGTCCCTGTTGACAGTGTCATGCCCCTTCTCCGTTACTTACAGTCCCCGTTGACAGTGTCAATGCCCCTTCTTCTTTACTTACAGTCCCCGTTGACAGTGTCAATGCCCCTTCTTCTTTACTTACAGTCCCCGTTGACAGTGTCATGCCCCTTCTTCTTTACTTACAGTCCCCGTTGACAGTGTCATGCCCCTTCTCTGTTACTTACAGTCCCTGTTGACAGTGTCATGCCCCTTCTCTGTTACTTACAGTCCCTGTTGACAGTGTCATGCCCCTTCTCCGTTACTTACAGTCCCCGTTGACAGTGTTAATGCCCCTTCCCCGGTACTTACAGTCCCCGTTGACAGTGTTAATGCCCCTTCTCTGTTACTTACAGTCCCCGTTGACAGTGTTAATGCCCCTTCCCCGTTACTTACAGTCCCCGTTGACAGTGTCATGCCCCTTCTCCGTTACTTCTCAGTCTCAGAGCTTTATGATGATTCTTTAGATATATGTATTGGGCCAGAGCATCCATTGTTTACCTCTGGCGGATTCTGTAATGTATAAAATAAACCGAATTTATCTATAAGAATCTATCCATTTAGACTGAGCTATATGTAGCCATTTAAAAGAATTTCCACGAATGACATAACAATATAGCGTCTAATACCCACTTTTTATATTGACTAAATAAAAAAATATATATAGTCTCGGCTATAAATGTTGCAGGAGCGAGCCCTTTGTCTAAAGTTTATTATCTAAAACTTGTGAAATATGAAGCGGCGCATACGGACAGCGGGCCGGGCTTAGGTAAACAGTGCAGTTTGTTGCAACGGGGAGGAAAACACTAGAGCAACGCGGTCATTATCTTGCCGTGGTGTTGAGCACATTCCACGCGGGTCTTGTTATGAGATAATCTCTGCCTTGTTTTGCTGGGAGGCTCTCACTCGTGAGGGCGTCTTGCTGGCGTGTGTACACATGTGCGAACACTTATACACCACCACACGTATGCACGCACCCACTCACACACACACACACACACACACACACACACACACACACACACACACACACACACACACACACACCACACACACACACACACACACACACACACACACCATGCAAGCTGATGGAGAAGATTGTGCGAAGAAAGCTAGTGTAGCATCTGGAGCGAAAGAACATTGTAACACAGCATCAACATGGATTCAGGGATGGCAGGTCGTGCCTCATAGGGTTACTTGAATTCTACGACCAGGCATCAAAAATAAGGCAAGAAAGAGAAGGGTGGGCAGACTGCATATTTTTGGATTGTCAGAAAGCCTTTGATACAGTGCCACACAAGAGGCTAGTGAAAAAGCTGGAGATGCAGGCTGGAGTGAAAGGGAAGGTACTCCATTGGATAAAGGAGTACCTAAGCAACAGGAGACAACGAGTTAGTGTGAGGGGTGAGGTCTCAGATTTCCGAGACGTTAGGAGTGGAGTCCCGCAGGGGTCAGTCCTTGGTTCTATACTGTTTCTGATATATGTAAATGATCTCCCAGAAGGTATAGAAACGTTTCTCTCAATGTTTGCCGATGATGCAAAAATTATGAGGAGGATTGAAACAGAGGATGATAGTAGGAGGCTACAGGATGACCTAGACAGACTGAGTGAATGATCCAACAAATGGCTGTTGAAGTTCAACCCGAGTAAATGCAAAGTAATGAAACTAGGCAGTGGAAACAGGAGGCCAGACACAGGATACAGAATAGGAGATGAAGTACTTAATGAAACGGACAGAGAGAAAGATCTAGGAGTTGATATCACACCAAACCTGTCTCCTGAAGCCCACATAAAAAGAATAACGTCTGCGGCATATGCGAGGCTGGCTAACATCAGAACAGCATTCAGGAACCTGTGTAAGGAATCATTCAGAATCTTATACACCACATATGTAAGACCAATCCTGGAGTATTCGGCCCCAACATGGAGCCCGTACCTTGTCAAGCACAAGACGAAGCTGGAAAAAGTCCAAAGGTATGCCACTAGACTAGTCCCAAAACTAAGAGGCATGAGTTACGAGGAAAGGCTGCGGGAAATGCACCTTACGACACTAGAAGACAGAAGAGTAAGGGGAGACATGATCACAACCTACAAAATCCTCAGGGTAATCGACCGGGTAAACAAGGACAAACTATTCAACACTGGTGGGACGCGAACAATATGACACAGGTGGAAACTGAGTACCCACATGAGCCAAAGAGACGTTAGATGGAACTTTTTCAGTGTCAGAGTAGTTAACGGATGGAATGCATTAGGCAGTGATGTGGTGGAGGCTGACTCCATACACAGTTTCAAATGTAGATATAATAGAGCCCAGTAGGCTCAGGAATCTGTACACCAGTTGATTGACAGTTGAGAGGCGGGACCAAAGAGCCAAAGCTCAACCCCGCAACCACAAATAGGTGAGTACAAATAGGTGAGTACACACACACACACACATGGGTTCAGGGATGGCGGTGGCGGAGCGGACAGCACGCTGGACGCGTGATCCTGTGGTCCCGGGTTCGATTCCGGGCGACGGCGAGAAACAATGGGCAGGATTTCTTTCACTCTGATGCTTCTGTTACCTAGCAGTAAATAAGTACCTGGGAGTTAGTCAGCTGTCACAGGTTGCCCCCTAAGGGGGTGTGGTGTGGAGAAAAAATTGTAGTTAGTAACAGTTGATTGACAGTTGAGAGGCGGGCCGAAAGAACAGAGATGAACCCCCGCAAGCACAACTAGGTGAATACAACTATATACATACACACACACACACACACTCACCCACACACATGCAAAGACTGCACACGTGCAGTATTTGATTACATAATGGAACTTAAAATTGTGAGTAAAGGACAAGAGGTCTGGGAAAGGAGAGTTGACTACAGGAAAGGGGACTACAAGAGGTTAAGGGACTATTTGGTGTGAAGTGCAATGGAAGGAAGAAATTAGAGGAAAACAGTGCATGATATGACGAACCAGTCATATGGAAATTCACGGAGGCCGACGAGAGATTTATACTAACAATAAAGGAAAAGAGCAGGAGGGAATATAATAACCCATGGTTTAATAGACAGTGTCAGGAAGCAAAAATTAGAAGCAGGAGGGAGTGGAGGAAGTACATAAGACAAAGGGCAGAGGACAACAGGATTATATGTAAATGAGCTAGGAACGATTACATTAACATAAGAAAAGTATCGAATTTTTGAGAATGATATTGCAATCAAAGCGAAAAAGCAACCTAAATTACTACATAGCCAAATAAGAAGGAACATGTCGGTAAACGACCAAGTAACAAGGCTAAGGAAAACAGAAGGGGCGTATACAGAAAGTGACAAAGAAATCTGCGAGGTACTGAATGCAATTTTCATGGAGTGTTCCACAACCGAGCCTGAGCAGCTCCCATTGTTAGAAGAGATTACCCAAGATGAAAGACTGTCAGATATAGAGGTGACAGCGGAGGAGGCAATGAAACAGTTGACGATACTGGATGACACTAAGGTGGTTGGACTAGATAAAGTAGCACAGTGGATACTAAAAGAGGCAGCGCAGACCCTTAGCACGCCTCTGGCAATGATATTTAATGAGTCACTTATGTCGGGAGAATTGCCCAGTTGCTGGAAGAAGACAAATGTCGTACCGATTTTCAAGAAATGAGATGGGAGGAGGCACCTATACTACTGACCCGTATCACTGACAAGCATCCCCTGCAAAATACTTGAAAGAATAATTAGGCTAAGACTTGTTGCACACCTGGAGAGCAATTAGGTTTGTAAACAAACATAAACATGGGTTCTGGACATTGAAATCATGCCTAACAAACCTTTTGGAATTCTTTGATAAAATAACAAGGATAAGGCAGGACAGAGAAGGTTGGGCAGATTGCATATTTCTAGACTGCTAAAAAGCCTTTGATACGGTACCGCACATGAGACTGCTATTCAAAATTGAGAGGCAGGCAGAAGTAAGCGGAAATGCCCTAGCATGGGTGAGGAACTACCTAACAGGAAGGAGCCGGAGAGTAATGGTAAGGGGCGAGAAGTCGGACTGGCGAGCAGTAGCGAGTGGAATACCTCAAGGATCGGTGTTGGGACCAATTCTATTTCTAATTTACGTAAATGACATGTTTACAGGAGTCCTACATGTCAATCTTCGCCGATGACGCAAAATTAATGAGAAGAGTTGTGACAGATGAGGATTGTAGGATCCTCCAAGAGGACCTGGACAGGTTGCAGAGATGGTCATAGAAATGGCTACTGGAGTTCAACACGAGTAAATGTAAAGTTATGGAAATGGGATCAGGTGACAGGAGACCAAAGGACAAAATACAACGAAGGGGAACTGCAAACCTGTGATGATTCGAGAGAGAGACCTCGGAGTAGACGTAACACCTAATCTAACTCCTGAGGCACATATAAATAGGATAATGCCAGCAGCGTACTCTACACTGGCAAATGTTAGAACATCATTCAGAAACCTAAGTGAGGAGGCATTTAGGGCGCTTTACACTGCCTACGTGAGGACAGTCTTAGAGTATGTCACGCCATCATGGAGTCCCCACCTGAAGAAATACATAAGGAAACTGGAAAAGGTTCGAAAGTTTGCGACGAGGCTCGTCCCAGAGTTACGCGGGATAAGATATGAGGAGCGCTTGATGGAAATGAACCTTACGCACTAGAAAAAAGAAGGGAGTGCGGGGGGATATGATAGGAACATATAAAATACTCAGGGAAATTGACAAAGTAGAAATAGATGAAATGTTCACACGTAATATTAATAGAAGTCGGGGACATGGGTGGAAGCTGGAAACTCAGATGAGTCACATAGATGTTAAGAAGTTTCCTTTTAGCGAAAGAGTAGTGGAAAAATGGAATGCACTTAAGGAGCAGGTTGTGAAAGCAAATTCTATTCATGATTTTAAAACTAGATATAATAGGGAAATGTGACCGGAGTCATTGCTGTAATCAACCAATGGCTCGACAGGCGGGATCCGAGAGTCAATGCTCGATCCTGTAGGCACAAATAGGTGTGTACACACACAAACACACACACACACACACAACTCAGGAAACTCAGGAAACTCAGGAAACTGTACACCTGTTGATTGACGGTTGAGAGGCGGGACCAAAGAGCCAGAGCTCAACCCCCGCAAGCACAACTAGGTGAGTACAACTAGGTGAGTACACACACACACACACACACACACACACACACACACACACACACACACACACACACACACACACACACACACACACACACACACACACACAGGAAGCAGGAGACCAGATACAAGGTATCATTTGGGACTTGAAATACTTCAAGAGTCAGAGAAAGAGAAAGACCTGGGGTTTGATATAACGCCAGACCTGTCCCCTGAAGCTCATATCAAGAGGATAACATCAGCAGCATATGCCAGGTTGGCTAACATAAGAACGGCCTTTAGAAACTTGTGTAAGGAATCTTTCAGAACATTATATACCACATATGTCAGACCATTCATGGAGTATGCGGCTCCAGCATGGAGTCCATTTCTAGTCAAGCATAAGACTAAACTGGAAAAGGTTCAAAGGTTTGCCACCAGAGTAGTACCCGAGCTGAGAGTCATGAGCAACGAGGAGAGACTACGGGAATTAAACCTCACTTCGTTGGAAGACAGAAGAGTTAGGGGGGACATGATCACCACATTCAAGATTCTCAAGGGAATCGACAGGGTTGATAAAGATAGGCTATTTAACACAATGGGCACACGCACTAGGGGACACAGGTGGAAACTGAGTGCCCAAATGAGCCACAGAGATATTAGAAAGAACTTTTTTAGTGTCAGAGTGGTTGACAAATGGAATGCATTAGGAAGTAATGTGGTGGAGGCTGACTCCATTCAAGTGAAGATATGATAGAGCCCAATAGACTCAGGAACCTATACACCTGTTGATTGACGGTTGAGAAGCGGGACCAAAGAGCCAGAGCTCAACCCCCCATCTGTGGCGCGGGTTCGATTCCCGCACGAGTCAGAAACAAATGGGCAAAGTTTCTTTCACCCTGAATGCCCCTGTTACCTAGCAGTAAATAGGTACCTGGGAGTTTGTCAGCTGTCACGGGCTGCTTCCTAGGGTGTGTGTGTGTGTGTGTGTGTGTGTGTGTGTGGTGTGGAGGAAAAAAAGTAGTTAATAAACAGTTGATTGCCGAAAGAGCAAATCTCAACCCCCGCAAACACAACTAGCTGATTACACACA
>WNGS01003388.1:5702607-5731755 GCA_020271785.1 Procambarus virginalis
TGACGCTACACACAGTCCCTGACGCTACTCACAGTCCCTGACGCTACACACAGTCGATGACGTTACATACAGTCCCTGATTCTACACACAGTCCCTGATTCTACACACAGTCCCTGATTCTACACACAGTCCCTGACGCTACACACAGTCCTTGACGATACACACATTCCCTGACGCTACTCACAGTCCCTGACGCTACACACAGTCCCTGACGCTACACACAGTCCCTGACGCTACTCACAGTCCCTGACGCTACACACAATCCCTGACGCTACACACAGTCCCTGACGCTACACACAGTCCCTGACGCTACACACAGTCCCTGACGCTACACACAGTCCCTGACGCTACACACAGTCCCTGACGCTACACACAGTCGATGACGTTACATACAGTCCCTTACACTACACACAGTCCCTGACGCTACACACAGTCGATGACGTTACATACAGTCCCTTACACTACACACAGTCCCTGACGCTACACACAGTCGATGACGTTACATACAGTCCCTTACACTACACACAGTCCCTGACGCTACACACAGTCTCTGACGCTACACACAATCCCTGACGCTACACACAATCCCTGACGCTACACACAGTCTCTGACGCTACACACAATCCCTGATGCTACACACAGTCACTGAAGCTACACACAGTCCCTAACGATACACACAGTCCCTGACGCTACACACAGACCCTGACGCTACACACATTCCCTGACGCTACACGCAGAGTATGACGTTACATACAGTCCCTTACACTATACACAGTCCCTGACGCTACACACAGTCTCTTACGCTACACACTGACGATGACGTTAAACACAGTCGATGACGTTACATACAGTCCCTGACGCTACGCACAGTCCCTGACAGTACACACAATCCCTGACGCTACACACAGTCACTGAAGCTACACACAGTCCCTAACGATACACATAGTCCCTGACGCTACACACAGTCGATGACGCTACACACAGTCCCTGACGCTACACACAGTCCCTGACGCTACACACAGTCCCTGACGCTTCACACAGTCCATGACGCTACACACAGTCCCTGACGCTACACACAGTTCCTGACGCTACACGCAGTCCCTGACACTACACACAGTCCCCTGCCGCTACACACAGTCCCTGACGCTACACACAGTCACTGACGCTACACACAGTCGCTGACGCTACACACAGTCGCTGTCGCTACAAACAGTCCTTGACGCTACACACAGTCCCTCACGCTACACACAGTCCCTGACGCTGCACACAGTCCCTCACGCTACACACAGTCCCTGACGTTACACACAGTCCCTGACGCTACACACAGTCGCTGACGCTACACACAGTCGCTGTCGCTACAAACAGTCCTTGACGCTACACACAGTCGCTGATGCTACACACAGTCCCTGACGTTACACACAGTCCCTGACACTTCACATTGTCCCGTACGCTACACACAGTCCCACACGTTACACACAGTCCCTGACGCTACACGCAGTCCCTGACGATACACACAGTCGATGATGTTACATACAGTCCCTGACACTACACACAGTCGCTGACGCTACACACAGTCCCTGACACTTCACACAGTCCCGTACACTACACACAGTCCCACACGTTACACACAGTTCCGGACGCTACACGCAGCCCCTGACGCTACACACAGTCCCTGACGCTACACACAGTCCCTGACGCTACACACAGTCCCTGACGCTACATACAATCCCTGACGCTACCCACAGTCGATGAAGTTACATACAGTCAATGACACTGCACACAGTCCCTGACGCCACACACAGTCTCTTATGCTACACACAGTCCCTGACGCTACACACAGTCGCTGACGCTACACATAGTCCCTGACGCTACACACAGTCGATGATGTTACATACAGTCCCTGACGCTACAGACAGTCGCTGACGCTACACACAGTCCTTTACGCTACACACAGACCCCGACGATGCACACAGTCCCTGACGCTATACACAGTCCCTGACGTTACACACAGTCCCTGACACCACACACAGTCCCTGACGCTACACACAGTCCCTGACTTTACACACAGTCCCTGACACTACACACAGTACCTGACGCTACACACAGTTCTTGACGCTACACACATTCTCTGACGCTACACACAGTCCCTGACGCTACATACAAACCCTGACGCTACACACAGTCCCTGACGTTACACACAGTTCCGGACGCTACACGCAGCCCCTGACGCTGCACACAGTCCCTGACGCTACACACAATCCCTGACGCTACACACAGTCCCTGACGCTACATACAATCCCTGACGCTACCCACAGTCGATGAAGTTACATACAGTCAATGACACTACACACAGTCCCTGACGCAACACACAGTCTCTTATGCTACACACAGTCCCTGACGCTACACACAGTCGCTGACGCTACACACAGTCCCTGACGCTACACACAAACCCTGACGCTACACACAGTCCCTGACGCTACACACAGTCTCTGCCGCTACACACAGTCCCTGACGCTACTCACAGTCTCTGACGCTACACACAGTCGATGATGTTACATTCAGTCCCTGATTCTACACACAGTCCCTGATTCTACACACAGTCCCTGATTCTACACACAGTCCCTGACGCTACACACAGTCCTTGACGATACACACATTCCCTGACGCTACTCACAGTCCCTGACGCTACACACAGTCCCTGACGCTACACACAGTCCCTGACGCTACACACAGTCCCTGACGCTACACACAGTCGATGACGTTACATACAGTCCCTTACACTACACACAGTCCCTGACGCTACACACAGTCTCTGACGCTACACACAGTCCCTGACGCTACACACAGTCTCTGACGCTACACACAATCCCTGACGCTACACGCAGTCGATGACGTTACATACAGTCCCTTACACTATACACAGTCCCTGACGATACACACAGTCTCTTACGCTACACACAGTCTCTTACGCTACACACAGTCTCTTACGCTACACACAGTCTCTTACGCTACACACAGTCTCTTATGCTACACACAGTCTCTTACGCTACACACTGAGGATGACGTTAAACACAGTCGATGACTTTACATACAGTCCCTGACGCTACGCACGGTCCCTGACAGTACACACAATCCCTGTCGCTACACATAGTCACTGAAGCTACACACAGTCCCTAACGATACACACAGTCCCTGACGCTACACACAGTCGATGACGCTACACACAGTCCCTTACGCTACACACAGTCCCTGACGCTACACACAGTCCCTGACGCTTCACACAGTCCCTGACGCTACACACAGTCCCTGACGCTACACACAGTCCCTGACGCTACACACAGTCCCTGACGCTACACACAGTCCCTGACGCTACACACAGTCGATGACGCTACACACAGTCCCTTACGCTACACACAGTCCCTGACGCTACACACAGTCCCTGACGCTTCACACAGTCCATGACGCTACACACAGTCCCTGACGCTACACACAGTCCCTGACGCTACTCGCAGTCCCTGACACTACACACAGTCCCTGCCGCTACACACAGTCCCTGACGCTACACACAGTCACTGACGCTACACACAGTCGCTGACGCTACACACAGTCCCTGACGCTACACACAGTCCCTCACGCTACACACAGTCCCTGACGTTACACACAGTCCCTGACGCTACACACAGTCGCTGACGCTACACACAGTCGCTGTCGCTACAAACAGTCCTTGACGCTACACACAGTCGCTGACGCTACACACAGTCCCTGACGCTACACACAGACCCTGACACTTCACACTGTCCCGTACGCTACACACAGTCCCACACGTTACACACAGTCCCTGACGCTACACGCAGTCCCTGACGATACACACAGTCGATGACGTTACATACAGTCCCTTACCCTACACACAGTCCCTGACGCTACACACAGTCTCTGACGCTACACACAATCCCTGACGCTACACACAGTCTCTGACGCTACACACAATCCCTGATGTTACACACAGTCACTGAAGCTACACACAGTCCCTAACGATACATACAGTCACTGACGCTACACACAGTCCCTGACGCTACACACAGTCGATGACGCTACACACAGTCCCTGACGCTACACACAGTCCCTGACGCTACACACAGTCCCTGACGCTACACGCAGTCGATGACGTTACATACAGTCCCTTACACTACACACAGTCCCTGACGCTACACACAGTCGATGACGTTACATACATTCCCTTACACTACACACAGTCCCTGATTCTACACACAGTCCCTGACGCTACACACAGTCCTTGACGCTACACACATTCCCTGACGCTACACACAGTCCCTGACGCTACATACAGTCCCTGACGCTATACACAGTCCCTGACGCTACACACAGTCCCTGACGCTACTCATAATGCCTGATGCTACACACAATGTGCTGCACATCTTCTGAACAATTAAACATTACTGATATAATCTGACAGTTTTCTTGATCACTTCGATAGTGATGAGTAGATCTATTGCTATAGATCTCTTCCTAAACTCCTCTAACAGTGAAGAGATAATCTATTGCCCTCCCTAAGCTCCTCTAACTGTGACTCAATTTCTAGCATATGATACAACTTCGATCAAGCCTTTGATCGTCTTGCTAGTAGTGGTCATCCTTGATCATGTGGATAGTAATTGACACCATTCTTGGGTATATCGACGAGATCTCAAGGAAAATATGATCGTTCTAAGGAGGCTTGATATATAATTTTTTCAATATGACGACATCACTAGATGCTTTACCATCTTGATTTGTTTCTTGTACTGAATAATACTGAACTAATCCAGTGAGGCGTCGGATGCAATCAACGTTAGACGTAGCCCTCAACTTTTCTCTTGATGGTTTCCAGTAGAAACAAACTACGCTTTCTGCCAGACTGTGATTGTCCCGGTGGTACTTGAGGTGTTTCAGTCACTTTGCCAGTCATTGTGTTCATCTTTATCGTCTGTTATGATTCATGTAATTTATCAAACGACCAGATCATCACCCGAATCACCAGGAGGACTTTTTCCTACCCCCAACATTGAAATCTTTCCCAATGGGGAGAGGACACCATTTAGACCAGACCCGACGAGAAGAGGCCACCAATTAGACCAGACCCGACGAGAAGAGGACACCAATTAGACTAGACCCGACTAGGAAACAACTGAAGCTATACACTAGGATACATACGGAGTGGATCGAGTGCCCTAGACAATAAGGTCAATGAAACTCACGAGAGGAGCTCTGCCGGAGGTAAGGACCAGTCTGTTAGCCATCATCATCATCATCTAATGTCATCATCTAATGTCATCAGCTTATGTTATCAGTTAATGACCCCTAATGAGGGTCATTAAGCTAGTCATTTATTCTTATGTTTTATTTTATTTATTTATATATACAAGAGTCCTTACATTCCTGTACAGCCACTAGCACGCATAGCGTTTCGGGCAGGTCCTTAATCTTAATTTTCCACGGAATACGACCCGCCGAATTGTTTAACAACCAGGTACCCATTCACTGTTGAATGAACGGAGGCTATAGTTAAGAACTGGCGCCAAGAAAATCACCCTCCCCCCGGCCAGGATACGAACCCAAGCTAAAGCGCTTGCCAAGCGCCGAGACCGAGAGAGTGTTTTACCACTACGCCACGGAGACTGTTGAAAATCTTTTTATTTCATTGTCATTTCTCCATTTTGGCCGGTCGGAATCACATGATATTCTCACAAGCATGACAGAGTATTGCTCTTAGACGACACAGGTGTGTATCTTGGCTGTCGCTTGGCTGTGTAGCTTGGCTGTCAAGTTCCTATTAGCGTTTATAAATAATTGAATTCCGGCGTCAATAGCCTAAAATGCTGTTCAGCCTACGGGCTAATCAAGTACAGGGGGATCGGATCGTCAGTACAACTTTGTTTCAAAATAAATAGAAACCCTCAGGGAGGTACCTGTGTTAGAAGCACCGGTTGTTTAGACAGTCGATGTCAGAGGTCTTAGGGTTGACAGTGTACACGCTGGCGCTTCATATGATTGATAGTCAGTAGGGAAGGTTCCCGCAGGCGCCTCCCGCACTCTGAGAAACACAGGACCAAGAAGTAGCAGTAACATTCAGTACCAAATGCTCACTTAATCCACAAATTAATAGAAACTGAAGATGTTTGAGTCCTTTCAAATCACAGATCATAATTTACCTATATTATTTTTCTATGTTTTTCCTTATTATCTTTGCTCAATAAAGATGATGTTAATATTGAATTAGGGCTCGGTGCCTACCTAAGCATTAATTAAGTGTTAAAAGCGCATCTCCAGCGGCAAAATAAATTAATTTTGAGATCTAAATAGAAAGGCATTTTTTTCTCATTACATAAATGTAATTAAGACATTAAATATAAAACTAATAGTTTTATATTTAATGCCTGAGCGTCGGTCATTGTTTTGGTCTGATGGTTCCTAACAGTGTGTTAGTCTGATGGGTCCTAACAATGTGTTAGTCTGATGGCTTCTGACAGTCTGTTAGTCTGACGGGTTCTGACAGCCTGTTAGTCTGATGGCCCTGACAGCCTGTTAGTCTGAAGGGTGCTGACAATCTGTTAATCTGAGGGTCTTAGAGTCTCTGACTGGTCTAGAGCCCGAGCTGCTCTGTCTACATATATTAAAAGAAAGCTGTTGCATATGTTTGCAGGTGTGTATTCGCCTCTAATTTCATGCCGAAGGTAGAACAGGTTCCCGAGGTAGGCTTCTAGTATTGTATTCCCATTTTACCAGCGGCTATTGTATTTTATCAGCAGCATTTTATTTGGCATTTTAATGTATTTTTATCAGCTATTGTATAACATTATACCGTCGGCTATTGTATATTTTACCAGCGGTAAAAAAAGATATATACGAATATTTTAAGATGCTCCAAGAAATTTTCATGGCGCCCTGAAGTATAATTTAAAACATAATTTAAAAATTTTCTCGGCTCTGGCCAGGTCATAAGAATTGAAATTTGCATATGAAGCACAAATTTTGTGCTGAGCGGCCTTAACTCCCCCCCCCCCATTTGTCCGACACCTGTGACTGGTAAGTCAGTTGATCAACATCAATATGTATTGACGTTGTGTTATGATGTTCCCGCACCGAGAGTAAACTAGTTCTATTTCGTAACCTTGGGGATACCTAGCCCATCCTCCAGTTTACAACTTCCTTTTTTTAACTATTTGCCATAGTTCAAAATTTTACGTTCTAAGCAATTATATAGTAGATACTTGTACTATTCGTTTTATACAGTCTGGAAAAAAAGTAAAAATCAACTTATATATTTCGAGGCCTAATATAGCACACATATGTACTACATTAGGCCTCAGATAGCGTGTATCAGGCCTAGGAAAGTTAGGTGAGGTGAGTTTCGTTTGTCTTTGTAACACAAGTAGAAAATCGTTTTATGTTTTTTCCAAATTCTGTTGTACCGATTTCTACTTTCTAATTGCGTGTAAATCGGTATATGTACTATGGGTCTCATCCTTCCTTCAAGTACTATCAAAACAGGAGGATGGGCTACTATATTTCTATAATATATCCCGATATATTTGGGGTCGGCAGACGATCATTTTCTTGTGTGTGAATTTAAAGGGGATTTAAAAACGTTCACTCGACTGCTTGTTATTTTTTACTGAAACTGAAAACATATTTCATGAGAGGATTAACGATATCTAGAATTCCTATACATTGATGTTCACAAATATACAAGAAAAGCTCACATAATCCTTGCGTCGCTGGAATAGACAATACAGATGGAAGTCATAATCATGTACACAATTCTCAGTGAACTAGGTAGAGCAGACAAGAACAGACTGCTACCTCCGTGGACATTACACGAACAAAGTTCACAGGTGGAAACTTGCCTCCTAAAAAAAGTTACAAAGAAAATAGAATTGTTTCAGTGTCACGGGCAACGAACAAAGGAAAATACACTGAGAAGTGAGGCGCTGTAGGCTGGTACTAAATACAGTTTTAAATTCAGATATGACCCAGAGGAGCTCTGGAACCTATACACCACTTAAATGCAACTGTTGTATCAATCAACTATACACCAGTTGATTGAAGGTTGAGTGACGGGCCGAAAAGAGCCGGATACCCCCAAACGAAGCATTTCGGACTACAGCCAGGTGAGTAACGAGAAACCATGAGTACAGTCATGTGAGTAACAAGACACTCACCATGAGTGAAGCCATGTGAGTAACAAGACACTCACCATGAGTACAGCCAGGTGAGTAACAAGACACTCACCATGAGTACAGCCAGGTGAGTAACAAGACACTCACCTACACCCTGTCCTCATACTCCTGAGCAGTTGGACGTCACAGCGACATATTCCAGTGTTCAGTAATTACTCCACAACACAAGTCTATCCGTGTCGGCTGTGACACTGCAGAGGGAGACATGGAGAGAAATATTGACACGGAGGCCACGGTAAACCAGGCAGCATTAATGACACGGAGGCCACGGTAAACCAGGCAGCATTATTGACACGGAGGCCTCGGTAAACCAGGCAACATTATTTACATGGAGGCCTCGGTAAACTTGGCAGCATTATTTACATGGAGGCCTCGGTAAACATGGCAGCATTATTGACACGGAGGCCACGGTAAACCAGGCAACATTAATGACACGGAGGCCACGGTAAACCAGGCAGCATTATTGACACGGAGGCCTCGGTAAACCAGGCAGCATTATTTACATGGAGGCCTCAGTAAACCTGGCAGCATTATTGACACGGAGGCCACGGTAAACCAGGCAGCATTATTGACACGGAGGTCACAGTAAACCAGGCAGTATTATTGACACGGAGGCCTCGGTAAACCTGGCAGCATTATTGACACGAAGGCCACTGTAAACCAGGCAGCATTATTGACACGGAGGCCACGGTAAACCAGGCAGCATTATTGACACGGAGGCCTCGGTAAACCAGGCAGCATTATTGACACGGAGGCCTCGGTAAACCAGGCAGCATTATTGACACGGAGGCCTCGGTAAACCAGGCAGCATTATTGACACGGAGGCCTCGGTAATCCAGGCAGCATTATTAACAGGAGGCCACGGTAATCCAGGCAGCATTATTGACATGAAGGCCTCGGTAAACCTGGCAGCATTATTGACACGTAGGCCTCGGTAAACCAGGCAGCATTATTGACACGGAGGCCACGGTAAACCAGGCAGCATTATTGACACGTAGGCCTCGGTAAACCAGGCAGCATTATTGACACGGAGGCCTCGGTAAACCAGGCAGCATTATTGACACGGAGGCCTCGGTAAACCAGGCAGCATTATTGACACTGAGGCCTCGGTAATCCAGGCAGCATTATTGACACGGAGGCCACGGTAATCCAGGCAGCATTATTGACACGAAGAACTCGGTAAACCTGGCAGCATTATTGACACGAAGGCCTCGGTAAACCAGGCAGCATTATTGACACGGAGGCCACGGTAAACCAGGCAGCATTATTGACACGGAGGCCTCGGTAAACCAGCCAGCATTATTGACATGGAGGCCTCGGTAAACCAGGCAGCATTATTGACACGAAGGCCTCGGTAAACCTGGCAGTATTATTGACACGGAAGCCACGGTAAACCTGGCAGCATTATTGACACGGAGGTCTCGGTAAACCAGGCAGCATTATTGAGACGGATGCCTCGGTAAACTTGGCAGCATTATTGACACGGATGCCTCTGTAAACCAGGCAGTATTAGTGACACGGAGGCCACGGTAAACTTGGTTGCATTATTGACACAGAGGCCTCGGTAAACCTGGTAGCATTATTGACACGGAGGCCACGGTAAACTTGGTTGCATTATTGACACAGAAGCCTCGGTAAACCAGGCAGCATTATTGACACGAAGGCCTCGGTAAACTTGGCAGCATTATTGACACGGAGGCCACGGTAAACCAGGTAGCATTATTGACACGGGGGCCACGGTAAACCTGGTAGCATTATTGACACCTAGGCGTCGGTAAACCTGGCAGCATTATTGACACGTAGGCCACGGTAAACTTGGCAGCATTATTGACACGGAGGCCACGGTAAACTTGGCAGCATTATTGACACAGAGGCCTCGGTAAACCTGGTAGCATTATTGACACGGAGGCCACGGTAAACTTGGTTGCATTATTGACACAGAAGCCTCGGTAAACCAGGCAGCATTATTGACACGAAGGCCTCGTTAAACTTGGCAGCATTATTGACACGGAGGCCACGGTAAACCAGGTAGCATTATTGACACGGGGGCCACGGTAAACCTGGTAGCATTATTGACACCGAGGCGTCGGTAAACCTGGCAGCATTATTGACACGTAGGCCACGGTAAACTTGGCAGCATTATTGACACGGAGGCCACGGTAAACTTGGCAGCATTATTGACACGGAGGCCACGGAAAACCTGGCAGCATTATTGACACGGAGGCCTCGGTAAACCTGGCAGCATTACTGACACGGAGGCCTCGGTAAACCTGGCAGCATTACTGACACGGAGGCCTCGGTAAACCTGGCAGCATTACTGACACGGAGGCCTCGGTAAACCTGGCAGCATTACTGACACGGAGGCCTCGGTAAACCTGGCAGCATTACTGACACGGAGGCCTCGGTAAACCTGGCAGCATTACTGACACGGAGGCCACGGTAAACCTGGCAGCATTACTGACACGGAGGCCTCGGTAAACCTGGCAGCATTACTGACACGGAGGCCACGGTAAACCTGGCAGCATTACTGACACGGAGGCCTCGGTAAACCTGGCAGCATTACTGACACGGAGGCCTCGGTAAACCTGGCAGCATTACTGACACGGAGGCCTCGGTAAACCTGGCATCATTACAGACACGGAGGCCGCGGTAAACCTGGCAGCATTACTGACACGGAGGCCTCGGTAAACCTGGCAGCATTACTGACACGGAGGCCACGGTAAACCTGGCAGCATTACTGACACGGAGGCCTCTTTAAACCTGGCAGCATTACTGACACGGAGGCCTCGGTAAACCTGGCAGCATTACTGACACGGAGGCCTCGGTAAACCTGGCAGCATTACTGACACGGAGGCCTCGGTAAACCTGGCAGCATTACTGACACGGAGGCCACGGTAAACCTGGCAGCATTACTGACACGGAGGCCACGGTAAACCTGGCAGCATTACTGACACGGAGGCCACGGTAAACCTGGCAGCATTACTGACACGGAGGCCACGGTAAACATCACACCGGTGGGCCGCTCTACTCTGTCCTGGGCCACCCGTTCGCTAATGATAATGTCAACAGTATAAAGTGACTCCAAAGCGATACAAAGCGGACAGAGTCCGTTGACACATTCATCCCTCCGTCAATTAGAGACATTTACAGCGCGGCAACGGTGTGCGATTAGGCTTGTGACGGCATGATTGTTGTGTTGGACGATGAGGACCAGGCGGACGGGAGGGAGAGGAAATGAGGCGTTAACGATGGGAGGAGGAAGAAAAAAGTAAGCTAGAACGGTCGAATGGGAAAAATTGAAGTAGAAAGACTTGAATTCAAGGCGGCTGAGTGAAGCAGGAATTGCAATGCCCCAGAGAGAGATTGGAAAGGGTTTGAACATCAGGCGATGAAAGGAACAGCTTGGGGGGGGGGGGGAAGGAAAGGGTAGGGGGTGATGATTGGGAAGAGGGGCAGGGCAGGCTCAAAATGACATGTATATATATATATATATATATATATATATATATATATATATATATATATATATATATATATATATATATATATATATATATATATATATATATGACAATGTCAGACCACGGAGGAAAAATGAAACAGGAATTTCCTTAAGTACTTTCGTATATTAATACATCTTCAGAAGGACACACAAATATATATATATATATATATATATATATATATATATATATATATATATATATATATATATATATATATATATATATATATAACATATTATTAAATATGACCGAAAAAGTAAGATTAATAATTGTAACACGAATTTTTTCATTATTTCTTATGCTTCTTTTCACTGTTGATGGTAATTGAAAAATCAATTCTCCAAAATTCATTTTTATTTCAAGTATGACGCGACACTTAAACGCGTTTCGTAATAACTTATTACATTTTCAAAGACTTTTAGTTTACACACACACAACTATAACCTGCAAACACTAAACAGAGTTCTAACTATGCTATGATTTAAACAGCTTTCATTTTTCATTTTATACTCACATTTTGGGTGAGGTGATATATTACAACAGTTTGGATGAGGTGAACAAAACTTTCAACACAGGACAGAACACGAAACAATGGGTATTAATGGTATAATAATTGAGTAAATTGAAGGTAAGCATGGAAGTAACTGCAGAGGGCCTATTGGCCCATATTTCTTGATGCTTCTATATTATAGCGAAGTCTTGAAGTGGGTACAATATAGTTGTGCATTAATTGGCTGTTGATTGCTGGTGTTGACTTCATGATGTGTATTGCCTCGCAGATATCAAGCCGCCTGCTATCGCTGTATCTATCGATGATTTCCGTGTTTTTTGTTAAGATTTCTCTGGTGATGGTCTGGTTGTGGGAAGAGATTATATGTTCCTTAATGGAGCCCTGTTGCTTATGCATCGTTAATCGCCTGGAAAGAGATGTTGTTGTCTTGCCTATATACTGAGTTTTTGAGGCTTACAGTCCCCAAGTGGGCATTTGAAGGCATAGACGATGTTGGTCTCTTTTAAAGCGTTCTGCTTTGTGTCTGGAGAGTTTTTCATGAGTAGGTTGGCTGTTTTTTTGGTTTTATAGTAAATCGTCAGTTGTATCTTCTGATTTCTGTCTGTAGGGATAACGTTTCTATTAACAATATCTTTCAGGACCCTTTCCTCCGTTTTATGAGCTGTGGAAAAATTTTTCCTGTAAAATAGTCTAATAGGAGGTATAGGTGTTGTGTAGTGTCTCTTCAGAGGTTGCAAGGCGGTTCACCTTCCTTCTTATAATGTCTTCAACGAAACCATTGGAGAAGCCATTGTTCATTAGGTCCTGCCTTACCTTACAGAGCTCTTCATCGACTTGCTTCCATCCTGAGCTGTGGCTGAGAGCACGGTCGACATAAGCGTTAACAACACTCCTCTTGTACCTGCCTGGGCAGTCACTGTTGGCATTTAGGCACATTCCTATGTTTATTCCTTAGTGTAGACTGCAGTGTGGAAACCTCCTCTCCTTTCCACGAATGTTACATCTAGAAAGGACAGCTTCCCATCCTTCTCCATCTCGAAAGTGAAACGCAACACAAAATTCTGCTCAAATGCCTCCTTCAGCTCCTGCAGATGTCTGACATCAGGTACCTGGGTAAAAATGTCATCAACACACCTGCAGCATATGGCCGGTTTCAAGTTCATGTCGACTAAGATCTTTTGCTCGATTCTCCCCATGTAAAAGTTCGAAAGCAGGACACTTAGGGGAGAACCCTTGGCGACCCCATCTTCTTGCTTATTCATGTACCCATCCGGGCTCAAGATGGGTGCCTCTTTAGTACAAGCTTGGAGTAGTTTCCTTAGAATGTTCTCTGGTATGTCAAGAGGAGTACAGGCCGGATCACGATACACTCTGTCCGCTATCATCCCGATTGTTTCATCCACAGGTACGTTGGTAAACAGTGATTCTACGTCCAACGAGGCTCTTATCCCTGTGGCCGTGTTCCCTGCAGTAAGTCACAAATTTCTTTGGAGACTTCAGGCTGAAGGCGCAAGGAACATAAGGAGTCGGTGAACCGTTGAGTCGCTTCGCCAGTCTGTACGTGAGTGTGGGTATCTGGCTGATGATTGGCCGAAGTGGGTTTCCAGGCTTATGTGTCGACATTTCCATATGCATATTAAGGTTTATATTCCCCATAATCTTTGGCAGGTGGAGTCTTTGGCAGGGACTGTAAGCCTCAAAGAACTCAGTATATAGGCAAGATAACAACATCTCTTTCCAGGCGATTAACGATGCATAAGCAACAGGGCTCCATTAAGGAACAGATAATCTCTTCCCACAACCAGACCATCACCAGGGAAATCTTAGCAAACAACACAGAAATCACGATAGATACAGCGATAGCAGGCGGCTTGACATCTGCGATTCACTACACATCAAGAAGTCAACACCAGCAATCAACAGCAATAATGCACAACTAATATTCTACCCACTTCAAGACTCTGCTGCAATATAGAAGCATCTAGAAATATGGGCTTAATAGGCCCTTTGCAGTTACTTCCATCCTTACCTTCATTTACCCAATTAATCCCCATTTATACCCACTGTTTCGTGTTCTGTCCTGTGTGAAAGTTTTGTTCACCTCATCCAAAACTGTTGTAACATATCACCTCACCCAAAAGTGGGTATAAAATGAAAGCTGTTCAAATCATAACGTAGTAAGAACTCTTTTAGTGTTTGCAGGTCATAGTTGTGTGTGTGTAAACTAAAAGTCTTTGAAAATGTAATAAGGTATTACGAAACGCGTTTAAGTGTCGCGTCAGACTAGAAATAAAAATGAATTTTGGAGAATTGATTTTTCAATTACCATCAACAGTGAAATGAAACATAAGAAATATTGAGAAAATTCGTGTTAGAATTATTAATTACTTTTTCGGTCATATTTAATAATAAGTAAGATTAATATTCTAACACGAATTTTCTCGATCTTTCTTATGTTTCTTTTCACTGTTGATGGTAAATGAAAATTCAATTCTCCAAAATTCATTTTTATTTCTAGTCTGACGCAACACTTGAGCGCGTCTCATAAAACTTATTACATTTTCAAAGACTTTAGTTTACACACACACAACTGTAACTAAATAGAGCTTAAACATCTTCGATTTTTTATACCTGCATTTGGATGAGGTGACATGTTACAATAGTATTGGATGAGGTGAAAACAAATTTTCAACTCAAGCCAGAACGGGGTATAAGCTAAAGGGAAGGAAGGAAGTAACTGCAGAGGGCCTATGGCTCATATTTCTTGATGCTTCTATATTGGAGCGGAAGACTGCTACCAAAATATACTAATATACTAATATATATATATATATATATATATATATATATATATATATATTATATAGATATATTATAATCAGCTCAGCTACTTTCTGAGATGTTCTCCATCCTACAGCAGCCCTAAGTTAATGTGTATGACACCCTTCTGAGGTCCATGCTGGTGAAAGTCCTGAACCTGCCATTGGACGACTCTCAGTGGGAGCAAGCTACCCTTCCTGTAAAACTTTTGCGGCCTTGGTGTCAGCACAGCCTCCCAAATTGCTCTACCAGCCTTCCTTTCCTCCTCCCACGCATCGCACGACCGCGTCAGAGATATCTTACCTGCAACCCTGAGAGATTCAGCAGGAATACACGATCTGCTTTCACTGAATGTTTCAATCAGTGGATGTTCTCCCAGCCCTAGCAACCATTATAGAGCCAACAAAACAACACAACAGTCCGGCTGGGACACCCTTTAGTGGAAAAAGTAGCTGATGCCATGCTCAGCGCCGCAACATCAGACAAGGAGAAAGCCCGCCTCAGAGCAGTGCGTGCCCCCCATGCAGGAGACTTCCTCCTGGCAGTACCCATGTCAGCAATGGGCACGCGCCTAGATCCAGAATCCCTCCGTGTAGCAGTGGCCCTCCACCTTGGTGCCCCAATTCACACTGAATACAAGTGTATTTGCAACAGGGTGGAAGCAGACCAATACGGACTGCATGGGTTGCATTGCGGAAGCACAAAGGGCTGGCATGCAAGACACAACGTGGTCAATGACATCATCAAGAGAAGCCTCGTCTCAGCTAAGTGCCCAGCGGAGAGAGAACTCGCATCCTAGGGGTCCAAAACCCGGATTTCCCCGCCCTTCGCCCTGATGGCATCACATATACTCATGGAAGGAGGGCAGACAGTTGGTGTGGGACTACACATGTGTATCCACCCTGGCTGACACCTATGTACACTTCGGAGCTGATCAAGCAGGTGGGGCGGCCAACCACAGGGAAACAGCAAAATCTCTCAAATACAGGCGACTGGCAGGTCAATACTCTTTGTTCCCATAGCGTCTGAGACGCATGGTCCCTGGGGCAAGAGTGCCTTGGGATTTCTCAAGGAATTGGGTTCCAAGCTCATTGACGTCACCAGAGACCAAGGGCTTGCAGTTTTTGTTTCAGCGCCTCAGTGTGGCGATCCAGAGGGAAATGCTTGCTGCGTCCTCGGTTCCTGACCGGAAGCGGAGGAGCTTCAAGAGATCCATAACCTTTAGGCATTTGTCTTGTATGTTTTGTAACCTTTAAAACACAATAAAGCATACGAAAAAAAAGGAAGGTGGTAGGACAGAAAAGCACACAGAAACTGTATTGGAGGGGACCTACATTCCCTCCAATGCGTTATGTGTGATTTTCTCCGAGGCTATGGGTCCCCTTCTTCCAGCCAGAGGTGGTACTCCCTTCCATATTTAAAAAAAAAATAAATATATATATATATATATATATATATATATATATATAAATATATATATATATATATATATATATATTACAAACAATCAACATATTACTGAACATTATGAGTGATAAACATATAACTTTCTATACACATGCAGCATGTTACCAAACGTACACTCAAATACTTTTATTACTAGCTACATAAATATAATTTGCAATTGGAAGTCAGACAATTCAACAAAGTTACAATCTTGGTGCAAAATTTGGATATCTCTTCAGAATATCATTATCATTCCGTTGTGACACATCCAGGCTATTTGTTCAGGAACAGTCCTTATCTCAGTCTTAAAATATACATAATCAACGGGCAATCAAAAACATAATAGGTGAGGGTGTGAGACCTTAACGTATCACATAGTTTACACTTCATGTCATTATCAGTAACACTATTCCATACTGCCAGTAATATTTGCACATAAGACCTGAGCCGCGTGTTTACAGTCACTCCAAGCATTTCTCCTTTTACCATAAGTGAAATAGGTGTTTTGACTCACGCACATGTAGTGTTGTATGGTTCGACTTCCCTCGTACATTATACTTCTCCTCGTTACTTCTGCATGTGCCTGAATATTTCTATTTTGCTTCTTATTTTTCTCATTGTGACAACAGATTCAATGTAAATTTGTTGTCTTGATGTGGCGCGTTTGGTCAGGTCATCAGCCACCTCGTTGAACACCACTCCAACATGAGATGGAATCCACATGAATTTCACTTTGTGACCTTTCAGATGTATCTCATTTACCCTTTTCTTACAATCCTCATCAATGGACTTGAAGATTGGATTTCGACTGTTTAATGAATCAAGTGCTCCTCAGCTATCGACAAATACGAAAACTTCTTTTTCGTCTTGAAGATCTTCCTCCAAATCAGCCAGAATGGCNAACAGTCCTTGACGCTACACACAGTCGCTGACGCTACACACAGTCCCTGACGCTACACACAGACCCTGACACTTCACACTGTCCCGTACGCTACACACAGTCCCACACGTTACACACAGTCCCTGACGCTACACGCAGTCCCTGACGATACACACAGTCGATGACGTTACATACAGTCCCTTACCCTACACACAGTCCCTGACGCTACACACAGTCTCTGACGCTACACACATCCCTGACGCTACACACAGTCTCTGACGCTACACACAATCCCTGATGTTACACACAGTCACTGAAGCTACACACAGTCCCTAACGATACATACAGTCACTGACGCTACACACAGTCCCTGACGCTACACACAGTCGATGACGCTACACACAGTCCCTGACGCTACTCACAGTCCTGACGCTACACACAGTCGATGACGTTACATACAGTCCCTGATTCTACACACAGTCCCTGATTCTACACACAGTCCCTGATTCTACACACAGTCCCTGACGCTACACACAGTCCTTGACGATACACACATTCCCTGACGCTACTCACAGTCCCTGACGCTACACACAGTCCCTGACGCTACACACAGTCCCTGACGCTACTCACAGTCCCTGACGCTACACACAATCCCTGACGCTACACACAGTCCCTGACGCTACACACAGTCCCTGACGCTACACACAGTCCCTGACGCTACACACAGTCCCTGACGCTACACACAGTCCCTGACGCTACACACAGTCGATGACGCTACATACAGTCCCTTACACTACACACAGTCCCTGACGCTACACACAGTCGATGACGTTACATACAGTCCCTTACACTACACACAGTCCCTGACGCTACACACAGTCGATGACGTTACATACAGTCCCTTACACTACACACAGTCCCTGACGCTACACACAGTCTCCTGACGCTACACACAATCCCTGACGCTACACACAATCCCTGACGCTACACACAGTCTCTGACGCTACACACAATCCCTGATGCTACACACAGTCACTGAAGCTACACACAGTCCTAACGATACACACAGTCCCTGACGCTACACACAGAGCCCTGACGCTACACACATTCCCTGACGCTACACGCAGAGTATGACGTTACATACAGTCCCTTACACTATACACAGTCCCTGACGCTACACACAGTCTCTTACGCTACACACTGACGATGACGTTAAACACAGTCGATGACGTTACATACAGTCCCTGACGCTACGCACAGTCCCTGACAGTACACACAATCCTGACGCTACACACAGTCACTGAAGCTACACACAGTCCCTAACGATACACATAGTCCCTGACGCTACACACAGTCGATGACGCTACACACAGTCCCTGACGCTACACACAGTCCCTGACGCTACACACAGTCCCTGACGCTTCACACAGTCCATGACGCTACACACAGTCCCTGACGCTACACACAGTTCCTGACGCTACACGCAGTCCCTGACACTACACACAGTCCCCTGCCGCTACACACAGTCCCTGACGCTACACACAGTCACTGACGCTACACACAGTCGCTGACGCTACACACAGTCGCTGTCGCTACAAACAGTCCTTGACGCTACACACAGTCCCTCACGCTACACACAGTCCCTGACGCTGCACACAGTCCCTCACGCTACACACAGTCCCTGACGTTAACACAGTCCCTGACGCTACACACAGTCGCTGACGCTACACAGTCGCTGTCGCTACAAACAGTCCTTGACGCTACACACAGTCGCTGATGCTACACACAGTCCCTGACGTTACACACAGTCCCTGACACTTCACATTGTCCCGTACGCTACACACAGTCCCACACGTTACACACAGTCCCTGACGCTACACGCAGTCCCTGACGATACACACAGTCGATGATGTTACATACAGTCCCTGACACTACACACAGTCGCTGACGCTACACACAGTCCCTGACACTTCACACAGTCCCGTACACTACACACAGTCCCACACGTTACACACAGTTCCGGACGCTACACGCAGCCCCTGACGCTACACACAGTCCCTGACGCTACACACAGTCCCTGACGCTACACACAGTCCCTGACGCTACATACAATCCCTGACGCTACCCACAGTCGATGAAGTTACATACAGTCAATGACACTGCACACAGTCCCTGACGCCACACACAGTCTCTTACTACACACAGTCCCTGACGCTACACACAGTCGCTGACGCTACACATAGTCCCTGACGCTACACACACAGTCGATGATGTTACATACAGTCCCTGACGCTACAGACAGTCGCTGACGCTACATACAGTCCTTTACGCTACACACAGACCCCGACGATGCACACAGTCCCTGACGCTATACACAGTCCCTGACGTTACACACAGTCCCTGACACCACACACAGTCCCTGACGCTACACACAGTCCCTGACTTTACACACAGTCCCTGACACTACACACAGTACCTGACGCTACACACAGTTCTTGACGCTACACACATTCTCTGACGCTACACACAGTCCCCTGACGCTACATACAACCCTGACGCTACACACAGTCCCTGACGTTACACACAGTTCCGGACGCTACACGCAGCCCCTGACGCTGCACACAGTCCCTGACGCTACACACAATCCCTGACGCTACACACAGTCCCTGACGCTACATACAATCCCTGACGCTACCCACAGTCGATGAAGTTACATACAGTCAATGACACTACACACAGTCCCTGACGCAACACACAGTCTCTTATGCTACACACAGTCCCTGACGCTACACACAGTCGCTGACGCTACACACAGTCCCTGACGCTACACACAAACCCTGACGCTACACACAGTCCCTGACGCTACACACAGTCTCTGCCGCTACACACAGTCCCTGACGCTACTCACAGTCTCTGACGCTACACACAGTCGATGATGTTACATTCAGTCCCTGATTCTACACACAGTCCCTGATTCTACACACAGTCCCTGATTCTACACACAGTCCCTGACGCTACACACAGTCCTTGACGATACACACATTCCCTGACGCTACTCACAGTCCCTGACGCTACACACAGTCCCTGACGCTACACACAGTCCCTGACGCTACACACAGTCCCTGACGCTACACACAGTCGATGACGTTACATACAGTCCCTTACACTACACACAGTCCCTGACGCTACACACAGTCTCTGACGCTACACACAGTCCCTGACGCTACACACAGTCTCTGACGCTACACACAATCCCTGACGCTACACGCAGTCGATGACGTTACATACAGTCCCTTACACTATACACACCCTGACGATACACACAGTCTCTTACGCTACACACAGTCTCTTACGCTACACACAGTCTCTTACGCTACACACAGTCTCTTACGCTACACACAGTCTCTTATGCTACACACAGTCTCTTACGCTACACACTGAGGATGACGTTAAACACAGTCGATGACTTTACATACAGTCCCTGACGCTACGCANGAAGCAGCCCGTGACAGCTGACTAACTCCCAGGTACGAATTTACTGCTAGGTAACCGGGGCATTCAGGGTAAAAGAAACTTTGCCCACTTGTTTCTGCCTCGTGCGGGAATCGAACCCGCGCCACAGAATTCCGAGTCCTGCACGCTATTCACCAGGCTATGAGGCCCCCTGTGTGTGTGTGTGTGTGTGTGTGTGTGTGTGTGTGTGTGTGTGTGTGTGTGTAATTCCTGACGAAATTATCACGTGATGAATAATGTGTCAATGTCTGACAACAAAGGAAAAATGAGACGGGAGATTCCATAAGTATTTTCGTATTCATCTGCTGACAATACATCTTTAGGAGGATGAATATTATAGGTGAATCGTGGTAATATATAGGTAGGAGTGGAAACGACCCGTCCAAGCCGCCCTTCACCAGCACCAAGCCGTGCTAGAGCAACGACCCGCCCAAGCCGCCCTTCACCAGCACCAAGTCGTGCTAGAGCAACGACCCGCTCAAGCCTCCCTTCACCAGCACCAAGTCGTGCTAGAGCAACGACCCGCTCAAGCCTCCCTTCACCAGCACCAAGTCGTGCTAGAGCAACGACCCGCTCAAGCCTCCCTTCACCAGCACCAAGTCGTGCTAGAGCAACGACCCGCTCAAGCCTCCCTTCACCAGCACCAAGTCGTGCTAGAGCAACGACCCGCTCAAGCCTCCCTTCACCAGCACCAAGTCGTGCTAGAGCAACGACCCGCTCAAGCCTCCCTTCACCAGCACCAAGTCGTGCGAGACCAACGACCCGCCCAAGCCTCCCTTCACCATCATTAAAGAGGAAATGAAAACTTTCAAGCGCGCTCAGCATCTTGGTCGCTGATAATCGCTGACGCTATCTTGTTGAGGTTATCTTGTGATGATTTCGGGGCTTAGCGTCCCTGTGGCCCGGTCCTCGACCTGGCCTCCTTTTTGTTACACACCCCCAGAATGCAGCCCGTAGCAGCTGTCTAATTCCCAGGTACCTATTTATTGCTAAGTAACAGGAGTATCAGGGTGAAAGAAACTCTGCCCATTTGTTTCCGCCTCCACAGGGGATCGAATCCGGAACCTCAGGAATACGATTCCAAAGCGCTGTCCAACCAGCTGTCAGGCATCACGCTACACACAGTCCCTGACGCTACACACAGTCCCTGACGCTACAAAAAGTCGTTGACGCTACACAAAGTCCCTGACGCTACACAGTCGCTGACGCTACACACGGTCTTTGACGCTACACACAGTCCCTGACGCTACACAGTCGCTGACGCTACTCACGGTCTTTGACGCTACACACAGTCCCTGACGCTACACACAGTCGCTGACACTACACACGGTCTTTGACGCTACACAGTCCCTGACGCTACACACAGTCCCTGACGTTACACACAGTCCCTGACGCTACACACAGTCCCTGACGCAACACACAATCCCTGACGCTACTCACAGACGCTGACACTACAAACAGTCCCTGACGCTACACACAGTCCCTGACGCTACACACAATCCCTGACACTACACACAGTCCCTGACACTACACACAGTTCCTAACGCTACACACAGTCGATGACGTTACACACAGTCCCTAACGCTACACACAGTCCCTGACGCTACACACAGTCCCTGACGCTACACACAGTCCCTGACACTAAACACAATCCCTGACGCTCCACACAGTCCCTAACGCTACACACAGTCCCTGACGCTCCCCACAGTTCCTAACGCTACACACAGTCGGTGACGTTACACACAGTCCGTAACGCTACAAACAGTCCCTGACGCTACTCAGACTATAACGCTACATACAGTCCCTGATGCTACACACAGTCCCTGATGCTACACAGATTCCCTGACGCTACACACAGTCCCTGACGCTACACACAGTCCCCGACGCTATACACAGTCCCTGACAATACACACAGTCCCTGACGCTACACACAATCCCTGACGCTACAATCAGTCCCTGACGCTACACACAGTCTCTGACGCTACACACAGTACCTGACGCTATAGAGTCCCTGACACTGCACACAGTCCATGACGCTACACACAGTCCCTGACACTACACACAGTCCCTGACGCTATACAGAGTCCCTGACACTGCACACAGTCCCTGACACTGCACACAGTCCCTGACGACACCCACCGTCGATGACGTTTCACACAGTCCCTGAGGTATACACAGTCTCTGACGCTACACACAGTCGCTGACGCTACACACAGTCCGTGACGCTACACACAGTCCCTGACGCTACTCACAGTCCCTGACGCTACACACAGTCCCTGACGCTACACACAGTCCCCGACGCTATACAAAGTCCCTGACACTACACCAATCCCTGACGCTACAGAGAGTCCCTGACGCTACAAACAGTCCCTGACGCTACACACAGTCCTTGACGCTACACACATTCCCTGACGCAACACACAGTCCCTGACGCTATGCAGAGTCAATGACACTGCAAACAGTCCATGACGCTACACACAGTCCCTGACGCTGCACACAGTCCCTGACTCTATACACAGTCCTTGACGCTACATACAGTCCCTGACGCTAAACACAGTCCCTGACGATACACACAGTCCCTGACGCTACACACAGTCGCTGTCTTACACACAGTCCCTGACGCTACACACAGTCCCTGACGCTACACACAGTCCCTGACGTTTCACACAGTCCCGTACGCTACACACAGTCCCACACGTTACACACAGTCCCTGACGCCACACACAGTCCCTGACGATACACACAGTCCCTGACGCTACACACAGTCGCTGACGTTACACACAGTCCCTGACGCTACACACAATCGATGACGTTACATACAGTCCCTGACGCTACAGACAGTCGCTGACGCTACACACTGTCCTTTACGCTACACACAGACCCTGACGCTGCACACAGTCCCTGACGCTATACACAGTCCCTGACGCTACACACAGTCCCTGACGCTACATACAGTCTCTAACTCTACACACAGTCCTTGACACTACACACAGTCGCTGACGCTAAACACAGTCCCTGACGCTACACACAGTCCCTGACGCTACACACAGTCCCTGACGTTTCACACAGTCCCGTACGCTACACACAGTCCCACACGTTACACACAGTCCCTGACGCCACACACAGTCCCAGACGATACACACAGTCCCTGACGCTACACACAGTCGCTGACGCTACACACAGTCCCTGACGCTACACACAGTCGATGACGTTACATACAATCCCTGACACTACAGACAGTCGCTGACGCTACACACTGTCCTTTACGCTACACACAGACCCTGACGCTGCACACAGTCCCTGACGCTATACACAGTCCCTGACGCTACACACAGTCCCTGACGCTACACACAGTCCCTGACGCTACACACAGTCCCTGACGCTACACACAGTCCCTGACGCTACACAGTCCCTGACGCAACACACAATCCCTGACGCTACTCACAGACGCTGACGCTACAAACAGTCCCTGACGCTACACACAATCCCTGACGCTACACACAGTCCCTGACACTACGCACAATCCCTGACGCTCCACAGAGTCCCTAACGCTACACACAGTCCCTGACACTACACACAGTTCCTAACGCTACACACAGTAGATGACGTTACACACAGTCCCTGACGCTACACTCGGTCTCTGACGCTACACACACTCCCTGACGTTACACACAATCCCTGACGCTACACACAGTCCCTGACGCTACACACAGTCCCTGACACTACACACAATCCCTGACGCTCCACACAGTCCCTAACGCTACACACAGTCCCTGACGCTCCACACAGTTCCTAACGCTACACACAGTCGGTGACGTTACACACAGTCCGTAATGCTACGAACAGTCCCTGACGCTACACAGACTATAACGCTACATACAGTCCCTGATGCTACACACAGTCCCTGATGCTACACAGATTCCCTGACGCTACACACAGTCCCTGACGCTACACACAGTCCCCGACGCTATACACAGTTCCTGACAATATACAGAGTCCCTGACGCTACACACAATCCCTGACGCTGCAATCAGTCCCTGACGCTACACACAGTCCCTGACGCTACACACAGTACCTGACGCTATAGAGAGTCCCTGACACTGCACACAGTCCCTGGCGCTACACACACAGTCCCTGACACTACACACAGTCCCTGACGCTATACAGAGTCCCTGACACTGCACACAGTCCCTGACGCCACCCACCGTCGAAGACGTTTCACACAGTCCCTGAGGTATACACAGTCTCTGACGCTACACACAGTCGCTGACGCTACACACAGTCCGTGACGCTACACACAGTCCCTGACGCTACACACAGTCCCTGACGCTACACACAGTCCCTGACGCTACACACAGTCCCCGACGCTATACAAAGTCCCTGACACTACACACAGTCCCTGACGCTACACAGAGTCCCTGACGCTACAAACAGTCCCTGACGCTACACACAGTCCTTGACGCTACACACATTCCCTGACGCTACACACAGTCCCTGACGCTATACATAGTCAATGACACTGCAAACAGTCCATGACGCTACACACAGTCCCTGACGCTGCACACAGTCCCTGACTCTATACACAGTCCTTGACGCTACATACAGTCCCTGACGCTAAACACAGTCCCTGACGATACACACAGTCCCTGACGCTACACACAGTCGCTGTCTTACACACAGTCCCTGACGCTACACACAGTCCCTGACGCTACACACAGTCCCTGACTCTATACACAGTCCTTGACGCTACAGACAGTCCCTGACGCTACACACAGTCCCTGACGACAGTTACACACAGTCTCTGACGCTACACACAGTCACTGACGCTACACTCGGTCTCTGACGCTACACACACTCGCTGACGCTACACACAATCCCTGACGCTACACACAGTCCCTGACGCTACACACAGTCCCTGACACTACACACAATCCCTGACGCTCCACACAGTCCCTGACGCTAAACACAGTCCCTGACACTACACACAGTCCCTGACGCTCCACACAGTTCCTAACGCTACACACAGTCGGTGACGTTACACACAGTCCGTAACGCTACAAACAGTCCCTGACGCTACTCAGACTATAACGCTACATACAGTCTCTGATGCTACACACAGTCCCTGATGCTACACAGATTCCCTGACGCTACACACAGTCCCTGACGCTACACACAGTCCCCGACGCTATACACAGTTCCTGACAATACACAGAGTCCCTGACGCTACACACAATCCCTGACGCTACAATCAGTCCCTGACGCTACACACAGTCCCTGACGCTACACACAGTACCTGACGCTATAGAGAGTCCCTGACACTGCACACAGTCCCTGACGCTACACACACAGTCCCTGACACTACACACAGTCCCTGACGCTGTACAGAGTCCCTGACACTGCACAAAGTCCCTGACGCCACCCACCGTCGAAGACGTTTCACACAGTCCCTGAGGTATACACAGTCTCTGACGCTACACACAGTCGCTGACGCTACACACAGTCCGTGACGCTACACACAGTCCCTGACGCTACACACAGTCCCTGACGCTACACACAGTCCCTGACGCTACACACAGTCCCCGACGCTATACAAAGTCCCTGACACTACACACAGTCCCTGACGCTACACAGAGTCCCTGACGCTACAAACAGTCCCTGACGCTACACACAGTCCTTGACGCTACACACATTCCCTGGCGCTACACACAGTCCCTGACGCTATACAGAGTCAATGACACTGCAAACAGTCCATGACGCTACACACAGTCCCTGACGCTGCACACAGTCCCTGACTCAATACACAGACCTTGACGCTACATACAGTCCCTGACGCTAAACACAGTTCCTGACGATACACACAGTCCCTGACGCTACACACAGTCGCTGTCTTACACACAGTCCCTGACGCTACACACAGTCCCTGACGCTACACACAGTCCCTGACTCTATACACAGTCCTTGACGCTACAGACAGTCCCTGACGCTACACACAGTCCCTGACGTTACACACAGTCTCTGACGCTACACACAGTCACTGACGCTACACTCGGTCGCTGACGCTACACACAGTCGCTGACTACACACATCCCTGACGCTACACAGTCGCTGACGCTACACACAGTCCCTGACGCTACACACAATCCCTGACGCTCCACACAGTCCCTGACGCTACACACAGTCCCTGACACTACACACAGTCCCTGACGCTCCACACAGTTCCTAACGCTACACACAGTCGGTGACGTTACACACAGTCCGTAACGCTACAAACAGTCCCTCGCTACACACAGTCCTATAACGCTACATACAGTCCCTGATGCTACACACAGTCCCTGATGCTACACAGATTCCCTGACGCTACACACAGTCCCTGACGCTACACACAGTCCCCGACGCTATACACAGTCCCTGATTCTACACACAGTCCCTGACGCTACACACAATCCCTGACGCTACACACAGTCCCTGACGCTACACACAGTCCCTGACGCTACATACAGTACCTGACGCTACAGAGTCCCTGACACTACACACAGTCCCTGACGCTACACACAGTCCCTGACACTACACACAGTCGATGACGCTTACAGAGTCCCTGACACTGCACAAAGTCCCTAACGCCACCCACCGTCGATGACGTTTCACACAGTCCCTGAGGTATACACAGTCTCTGACGCTACACACAGTCGCTGACGCTACACACAGTCCGTGACGCTACACACAGTCCCTGACGCTACACACAGTCCCTGACGCTACACACAGTCCCTGACGCTACACACAGTCCCCGACGCTATACAAAGTCCCTGACACTACACACAGTCCCTGACGCTACACAGAGTCCCTGACGCTACAACAGTCCCTGACTCTACACACAGTCCTTGACGCTACACACATTCCCTGACGCTACACAGTCCCTGACGCTATACACAGTCAATGACACTGCAAACAGTCCATGACGCTACACACAGTCCCTGACGCTACACACAGTCCCTGACTCTATACACAGTCCTTGACGCTACATACAGTCCCTGACGCTAAACACAGTCCTGACGATACACACAGTCCCTGACGCTACACACAGTCGCTGTCTTACACACAGGCCCTGACGCTACACACAGTCCCTGGCGCTACACACAGTCCCTGACGTTTCACACAGTCCCGTACGCTACACACAGTCCCCACGTTACACACAGTCCCTGACGCCACACACAGTCCCTGACGATACACACAGTCCCTGACGCTACACACAGTCGCTGACGCTACACACAGTCGATGACGTTACATACAGTCCCTGACGCTACAGACAGTCGCTGACGCTACACACTGTCCTTTACGCTACACACAGACCCTGACGCTGCACACAGTCCCTGACGCTATACACAGTCCCTGACGCTACACACAGTCCCTGACGCTACATACAGTCTCTGACTCTACACACAGTCCCTGACACTACACACAGTACCTGACGCTACACACAGTTCTTGTCGCTACACACAGTCCCTGACGCTACATACAAACCCTGACGCTACACACAGTCCATACGCTACACACAGTCCCTGACGCTACACACACAGTCGATGACGTTACATACAGTCACTTACACTACACACAGTCCCTGATTCTACACACAGTCCCTGACGCTACACACATTCCCTGACGCTACACACAGTCCCTGACGCTACATACAAACCCTGACGCTACATACAGTCCCTGACGCTACACACAGTCCCTGACGCTACACACAGTCCCTGACGCTACACACAGTCACTGAAGCTACACACAGTCGATGACGTTACACACAGTCCCTAACGCTACACACAGTCCCTAACGCTACACACAGTCCATAAGGCTACACACAGTCCCTGACGCTATACACAGTCACTGACGCTACACACAGTCCCTGACGCTACATACAGTCCCTGACGCTACACACAGTCCCTCACGCTACACACCGTTGATGACGTTACACACAGTCCCTTTCACTACACACAGTCCCTGACGCTACACAGTCCATGACGCTAAACACAGTTCCTGACACTACACACAGTCCCTGACGCTTCACACTGTCCCTGACTCTACACACAGTCGCTGACGGTACACACAGTCCCTCACGCTACACAGTCCCTGACGCTACACAGTCCCTGACGCTACACACAGTCGATGACGTTACAAACAGTCTCTGACGCTACACACAGTCCCTGACGCTACACACAGTCCCTGACGCTACACACAGTC
>WNGS01003388.1:5741477-5754092 GCA_020271785.1 Procambarus virginalis
ATAGCCAGAACGTCGTACTCGGCCTACTATGCAAGTACCCGATTTGTCGAATAGGTCAAATTTTCATGAATTTATATATTTTTCTAATTTCTTTCTTATGAAAGGATAAATTTATCCATTTAATTATGTATGGCTACTAGGCTACGACATTCTGACTACTAGGTACGACATATAATATATATATAATATATATATATATATATATATATATATATATATATATATATATATATATATATATATATATGCGAACAAGCCTGAATGGTGCCCAGGACTATATGCAACTGAAAACTCACACCCCAGAAGTGACTCGAACCATACTGCCAGGAGCATGCAACTGGTATTTACTGGACGCCTTAAATCCGCTTGAGTATCACGACCGACATAGAAGTGATAGCCGAAGCTATTTCAACCACTTCCCCGTGGCACGGGGAAGTGGTGTGAAAATTCTAAATTTCAAATCTTTGGATATTTGCCTCAATAGCCATGGATCCAAGTGTACAAACTAATACTAATATGGTGTATGTCTTTGCAATTATATTAAAGCAGAGTTAATATTATTTTTACTGAAAGTGCTTTTACAATTCGTTATCGAAGAAGATCTCCCCCAAATAATTTTGTGAGAATTTTCTGACACATGAATATTCAGAGCGTGAGATAAATGACCACTTCTTACATAATATTTATGCAACCAAATTCTAATTTTCAAATCTCCATGTTTAACTTATAAGAATGTATAACAATTTTCACAGCGTATTTTGTAAATTACACAGTTATAATACTATAATGACTGTTTCTAACTAATAATTTTCGAATATATTCTCATAATTATGATAATACCATTAGAAAATAAATAGGCCTGCAGGCAGGATATATCCAGATTAAAAAATAAAATACATACCTAAAGGAATAATACATCACATTAATCCCATCCTTAATTACATCAACGTCAACTTACCAGAAGCCTAAACCAGTAAGCGTAGTTTCCCCAGAAATGTCATTAGTTTTCATTGTTGACTGTCGCAATGAAATTGCTTACCCAAGAACCCGTGACTAATAACTGCAGGAGTTGCTGCCCACGGTGTAGTTAGGACTGCTAAATTATCCACCATTGTGAGGGAGCTTGTTGTGATGGTTGGCGTGTGGTGCGACGGCGTCTCCAGTGATGGGGTCTCCAGTGAGGGGTCTCCAGTGACAGTCTCACCATCACCTAAGTGTGAGACAGTCTCACCATCACCTAAGTGTGAGACAGTCTCACCATCACCTAAGTGTGAGTCAGTCTCACCATCACCTAAGTGTGAGACAGTCTCACCATCACCTAAGTGTGAGACAGTCTCACCATCACCTAAGTGTGTGAGACAGTCTCACCATCACCTAAGTGTGAGGCAGTCTCACCATCACCTAAGTGTGAGACAGTCTCACCATCACCTAAGTGTGAGACAGTCTCACCATCACCTAAGTGTGAGACAGTCTCACCATCACCTAAGTGTGAGACAGTCTCACCATCACCTAAGTGTGAGACAGTCTCACCATCACCTAAGTGTGAGACAGTCTCACCATCACCTAAGTGTGAGACAGTCTCACCATCACCTAAGTGTGAGACAGTCTCGGGCGCTAGTGTGCCAGGACTCCTTAGAGCCACATAAACGTTGACGTTGTGTACAAAGTATGATAAATATCTTATCATGAGGTTATCTTGAGATTATTTCTGGGCTTTGCCTCCTCGCGGCCCGGTCCTCGACCAGGCCTCCTTTTTTGTTACACACCCCCAGGAAGCCCCACCATAGCAGCTGTCTAACTCCGAGGTACCTTTTTACTGCTAGATGAATAGGGGCATCAGGGTGAAAGTAACTCTGCCCATTGGTTTCCGCCTCTACCGGGAATCGAACCCGGAACCTTAGGATTACGAATCCCGAGCACTGTTCTCTCAGCTATCAGGCCCCCATGTACCACAGTATCGGTAAAGGTGAATGCCTCTGTGTTACTGCATGTCTGCCTCTCTAGTGATGGGAATTGCGATGGTTTTCAGGCTTGGTTTATGAAATTACCGACAAAAAATATATATTTTTAAAGAAGTAATTATGTTCGAATTAATTTATCGCGTTAGTGTGATATCCTTTGTGAATGTGTAAAATACAGCCCGTCCTCCAAACAAAGATCCAAAAGTGATTCCATGCACCCGCCAAACCCCCTGTTTATGAATGAAAAGCGGTTTACACACGACTCACAACTGCTGACGTTCGAACACATCCGGAACAAGTGCTTCACTGACGAATTTTGTTCGAATCACAACGCTATAAATGCTTCACCCACGTACTACAAATACAAATAATCGCCAACAGAACCTAAACACCTAACCTAACCTAACCTATGCCTATATATACACAATATGCCAATATATTATAATATTAATTTATACTTGAGAAAATTCCCGTTTTGAATGAACAGCATGTAAAAATTATGAATGCGTCTGTGGAGTTGACCGCTGAATGTAATGGACTTGAGTCGAGGACGGGTTGGTAAAATAACATTAAGATATTGAAGACGAAGCACTTTAATCATTTTTATTATTTCTACATACAAAAATAATGATGAGAACAAGTCTGGAGCGCCTTAAGAATGAATATATTAATTATTTAGCACCATCTACATGAGAATATATTTTCCAAATCTCTTAAGGATATTTGGCAATTTACATGATGCTGTTCGCCCTTCGGAGTTGAAGATGACCATGACAACAATATCAGGACTGAGATCGGAGGCTGTGTGTCCGAGGAAGGCTAAGGCACTCCTTCACTCGTGTGGGTGATGATCTAGAGGTGGAGGTTGCTCTAGCTTCGCACGCGGCTCGATTCCTCGAGTCTCAACAGTCCGTTTATTTTCAGCAGTACGGACTCCTGTGGCGAATTTGATTTACCAAGTTGGACGGTCCTGAGCAAGGGAAAAGGGAACTATCAGGGAGAAAGCGCCAAACCATTACGAATATATATATATAGCACTTGGAAGGGATCCGAATATGGATTTGGGATGGGACAGGGAGAAGAGAGTGGTGGCCAACCACTTGGACTCCCGGGGGTTGAACGCCGACCTGCAAGAAGTGAGACCGTTGCTCTACCGTCCAGCCCAAGTGGTTGGAGCGGTACTGAGCAAGCAACTACCAAGTCCAGAGGCAGCGCTGGCCTTGCCGATCCTATCATTGACTTCTGCGTCTATGTTCACCGCTCTTGAGAATATGGTGACAAAGATAGGTGAAGTTGTCGACAGCCTGTAGGCCGTCGCTGTAGGTTCTGCCCCTTGACAGTGATGTGTACAGGTTCCTGGCAGTGTATTCCAGGCGCAGGTTGGTACATGACTAAAGTCTTTTAGGTGCCGATGATGAGACCGAAATTGTCGCAGGATTGTGAGAAGCAGTCCATTTTGTGCTGCAACATTTGCTCCGTGCTGGTGTTGAGGACTCAGTCATCAGCGAACTGGAAGTTTTATGACAGTTTCCTTCACCTTTGTAACGGCCCTTAGGCGCCTGACATTCAGGTGCCTACCATCAGTCCCATACCTAATGGGTACTCCATCCTGACAATCACGAAACCTGCAGGGGCTTTCTGGGAGGAGACCTGGCTCAAGGTGTCGAAAGAGACAGTTGAGCAGAATACGAGACAGGATTTTCCCAGTGATGGACAGGAGTGAAGTTCCCCGGTGATTATCACAAGACTGCAGGTTGCCTTTTCTCTTGTAAATGTAAACTATGCTGGCATGTTTCAACTGTTGTGGGTCATTGCCTTCATTCTGCATCATCTGAAATAACTTTGTTAGTTTCTGCATCATGGCTGGGCCTCCTGTTTTGTACGCTTCAGCAGGGATTGCATTTGCTCCTGGCGCTTTGCCATAGGAAAGTTGCCTAATGACCGTCCTGACTACTGTGGGAGGTTTATCAAGGCCCTGGTTGATCGCCACTTGAGGTAGGCGAGCAGTGGCCTCGTTGTTGATTGAGGCAGGGCGGTTATGGACCTGATCACAGTGTTCAGCCCATCTATGCAAGATTTGCTTCTTCTGTCAGCAGTTGAGTCCGATCTACACTGAAGAGGGAAGCCGCTGGTGACATCTCGCCAATCTCATGTCTCCCCCCTCACAGTTACTTTCCGTTTCCTGTTGCTTAGATACTCCCATATCCACTGGAGCCTCTTACTCCTGCCTGGTGCTCCAACTTTTGTAACAGCCTTTTGTGAAGTACTCTGTCAAAGGCATTCTGACAGTTCAAGAAAAGAACCTGTGAGGCACGATTTACCATCTCTGATCCAATGCTGTTGGTGTGTTACAAAGCTATTACCCTCAAGATGATCTACGAGCCTTTTCCTCACGATCTTCTCCATCATCTTGCATGGTGTACAAGTTATGGAAACTGGCCTGTAGTTTCCTTTTGACCTCATCACTGGTGAGGTCAAATCCCTTCAAGGTTGCTTGCTTTCCCTCCTCCTAATTTATTGCAGGGACTTCTCCTTGTTGTCAAAACTTCCTGGAATCTCTTATTGAGTTCTTCAGGTCTAAAGGAGCAGGTTGTAGAGGCAAACTCCACTCGTAAGTTTAAAAGCAGGTATTATAGAGAAATAGGCCAGAAGTCATTGGATTAGACAACCAACGGAAAGAAAAGCGGGGTCCAAGAGCTAAAGCTCGATCCTTCAGGCACAAATAAGGGGATACAAATAGGTGAGTACACCTTACAGGGCCTCGAAGCTGAGTGCACAGCGCTCTGGGGTCGTAGTCCTAAGGGCCTGGGTTCGATCCTCGGCAGAGGCTGAAACAAACGAGCAGAGTTTCTTCAACCCTGATGCACCTGTTCACCTAGCAGTAAATAAGTATCTGGTAATGCACAGCTGCTACAGTGTGGATGTGTGTGAGCACGTGAGAGAAATTTATGTAGAAGACATAACAGAGGAAAAATAAATTCGCTTGAAAGTTGGGTCCATGAGTAAATAACTCGACTCTGCAGACACAAATAGTAAATACACATCATAAATATAGACAGATTAGAGGAGGGACCAAAGAGCCAAAGCTCAACCCCAATAAGTACAACTAGGTAAGCACACAACCCCCATCCACACACGCACACATACAAGCACATACACACACACACACACACACACACACACACACACACACACACACACACACACGCACATGCTCATACACACACACACATCCAGTAAACCAGGCGGCCTTGGATGGGTTCCAAATTACAAGAGATGAGGTCAAGAGACACCTGTTTGATCTGGACGTGAGAATGGCTGTTGGTCCAGATGGAATCTCACCATAATTATTGAAAGAGTGGGCAGAAGTACTTTGCTTGCCACTCTCCATAGTTTATAGTAGGTCCCTGGAGACAGGAGACCTACCAGAAATATGGAAGACGGCCAATGTGGTCCCAATATACAAAAAGGGTGACAGGCAAGAGGCACTGAACTACAGGCCAATGTCTTTAACTTGTATACCATGCAAGGTGATGGAGAAGATCGTGAGAAAAAACCTAGTAACACATCTGGAGAGAAGGCATGACACACCACCAAAAAGGATACAGGGAGGGCAAATCGTGCCTCACAGGTTTAATAGAATTTTATGAATATGTGACAAAGATTAAGCAAGAAAGAGAAAGATAAGAGGACAGTATTTTCATGGACTGTCGGAAAGCCTTTTACACAGTACCCCATAAGAGGCTGGTACCTATGCTGGAGAAACAGGCAGGAGTAACTGGTAGGGCGCTCCAGTGGATAAGGGAGTACCTAAGCAATAGGAAGCAGAGAGTTACAGTGAGGGGTGAGACCTCAGACTGGCGTGAAGTCACCAGTGGAGTCCTACACGGCTCTGTACTCGGACCTATCCTGTTTCTGATATACGTAAATGATCTCCCAGAGGGTGTAGATTCATTCCTCTCAATGTTTGCTGACGTTGCCAAAATTATGAGAAGGATTAAGACAGAGGAGACTGCTTGAGGCTTCAAGAAGAACTGGACAAACTGAAGGAATGGTCAAGCAAATTGTTGGTAGAGTTTAACCCAAGAAATGTAATGTAATGAAGATAGGTGTAGCGAGTAGGAGGCCAGATACAAGGTATCATTTGGGAGATGAAATTCTTCAAGAGTCAGACAGAGAGAAAGACTTGAGGGTTGATATCACACCAGGCCTGTCACCTGCAGCTCAAATCAAGAGAATAACACAGCGGCGTATGCCAGGTTGGCCAGCATAAGAACGACCTTTAGAAACTTCGGTAAGGAATCATTTAGAACTTTGTATACCACAAATGTCAGATCAATCTTGGAGCCTGTAGCTCGAGCATGGAGTCCATATGTAATCAAGCATAAGACTAAACTTGTAAAGGTTCGAAGGCTTGCTATCAGACTAGTACCCGAACTGAGGGGTATGAGCTACGAGGAGAGACTACGAGAATTAAACCTCACGTCGCTGGAAGACAGAAGAGTTAGGGGGAACATGATCACCACATACAAGGTTCGCAAAGGAATTGATAGGGTAGATAAAGACAGGCTATTTAACACAAGGGGCACACACACTAGGTGACCCAAGTGGAAATTGAGTGCCCAAATGAGCTACAGATATATTAGATTTTTTTTTTTAGTGTCAGAGTAGTTGACAAACGGAATACATTAGGAAGTGAGATGGTGGAGTCAGACTCCATACACAGTTTGAAGTGTAGATATGATAGAGCCCAGCAGGCACAGGCACCTGTTGATTGACAGTTGAGAGGCGGGACTAAAGAGGCAGAGGTCAACCCCGCAAGCACAACTTGGTGAGTACACACACACACACACACACACACACACACACACACACACACACACACAACACACACACACACACACACACCAAGGATCCAAGTGGTTGGGGAGGGATAGTGTGAGTGGTGGGGGAGGGGTGGTGTGAGTGGTGGGGGAGGGGTGGTGTGAGTGGTGGGGGAGGGATAGTGTGAGTGGTGGGGGGAGGGGTAGTGTTAGTGGTGGGGGAGGGGTGGTGTGAGTGGTGGGGGAGGGATAGTGTGAGTTGTGGGGGAGTAAAACATCAGCAAAACATGTTCATATAATTCTGTATACCAACTTGTAGATCATTTATGTAGACAATAAACATCACTGGTGCAAGAACTGAACCCTGTGGTACTCCACTTTTTCTCCAGTCCGATACATTGCCTCTGATCACTGCCCTCATTTTTCTATCAGTCAGAAAATTTTTCATCCATGTTAGAAGCTTACCTGTCACCCCTCTAATATTTTCCAGTTTCCAGAATAACCTCTTATGTGGAACTCTGTCGAAAGCCTTTTTTAAGTCCAGATAAGTCCAGATGCGGGATCCAAGAGTCAATGCTCGATCCTGCAGACACATATAGGTGAGACACATATAGGTGAGTACACACACACACCTTCATTATAGACCTGTATCATTGACAAGTGTAATAGTCAAAATATTGGAAAAAATAATTAAAACTAAATGGGTAGAACACCTGGAGAGAAATGATATAATATCAGACAGACAGTATGGTTTTCGATCTGGAAGATCCTGTGTATCGAATTTACTCAGTTTCTATGATCGAGCAACAGAGATATTACAGGAAAGAGATGGTTGGGTTGACTGCATCTATCTGGACTTAAAAAAGGCTTTCGACAGAGTTCCACATAAGAGGTTATTCTGGAAACTGGAAAAATTAGAGGGGTGACAGGTAAGCTTCTAACATGGATGAAAATTTTCTGACTGATAGAAAAATGAGGGCAGGGATCAGAGGCAATGTATCGGACTGGAGAAAAAGTGGAGTACCACAGGGTTCAGTTCTTGCACCAGTGATGTTTATTGTCTACATAAATGATCTACAAGTTGTATACAGAATTATATGAACATGTTTGCTGATGTTTTACTCCCCCACAACTCACACTATCCCTCCCCCACCACTCCACACCACCCCTCCCCCACCACTAACACTACCCCTCCCACCACCACTCACACTATCCCTCCCCCACCACTCATACCACCCCTCCCACACCAATCACACTATCCCTCCCCCACCACTCACACCACCCCTCCCCCACCACTCACACTATCCCTCCCCCACCACTCACACTATCCGTCCCCCACCACTAACACTACCCCTCCCCCCACCACTAACACTACCCCTGCCCCCACCACTCACACACCATCCCTCCCCCACCACTCACACTATCCCTCCCCCACCACTCGCACCATCCATCCCCCACCACTCACACTATCCCTCCCCAACCACTCACACTATCCCTCCCCCCACTCCACTCACCACCTATTTCCCACCACTCCTCCCCACCACTCACACCATCCCTCCCCAACACTCACACTATCCCTCCCCCACCCCCATCTCACACTATCCCTCCCCCACCACTCGCCCATCCTCACACACCCCACTCACCCACCCTCCACACCACTCACACTATCCCTCACCCACTACCCACCCCATTCATCCCCCACCACTCACACCATCCCTCCCCCACCACTCACACTATCCCTCCCCCACCACTCACACCATCCCTCCCCCACCACTAACACATCCCCCCCACCACTCACACTATCCCTCCCCACCCTCACACCATCCCTCCCCAACCACTCACATCCCACCCCTCCCCACACACTCACACTATCCCTCCCCCACCACTCACATATCCCTCCCCCACCACTCCACACCACCCCTCCCCCACCACTCCCACTATCCCTCCCCCACCACTCCACTATCCCTCCCCACACCACACACCACCCTCCCCCACCACTCACGCACTATCCCTCCCCACCCCTCCACACTATCCCTCCCCCACCCACTACCCCTATCCCTCCCCACCACTCACACCATCCCTCCCCACCTTATCACACTATCCCTCCCCCCCCCTCACACCATCCTCCCCCACCACCACACTATCCCTCCCCCCACCACTACCACTATCCCTCCCCCCACACTACCCTCCACACTACTCACACACTATCCCACATCCCCCCACCACTCACACCACCCCTCCCCCACCACTCACACTATCCCTCCCCCACCCTACCACTATCCTCCCCCACCACTCACACTATCCCTTCCCACCCCCACCAAAAATAAAAAACCCTCCCCCACCCTCACACCATCCCTCCCCACCACTCACACCATCCCTCCCCCACCACACACACACCCCCCTCCCCACCACTCACACTATCCCTCCCCAACACTCACACTATCCCTCCCCCAACACACTCACACTTATCCCTCCCCCACCACTCACACCATCACTCCCCCACCACTCACACTATCCCTCCCCCACCACTCACACCACCCTCCCCTACCACTCACACTATCCCTCCCCCACCACTCCACACTATCCCTCCCCCACCACTCACACCACCCTCCCCCATCCACTCACACTATCCCTCCCCCACCACTCACACTATCCCTCCCCCACCACTACCACTATCCCTCCCCATCCACTCACACTACCCCTCCCCCACCACTCACCCACCCTCCCCAAACCACTCCACACTCACCCCCTCTACCCCCACCACTCACACCTATCCCTTCCCCCACCACTCACACCATCCCTCCCCACCACTCACACTATCCCTCCCCACACCAACTCATCACCATCCCCCCCCACCACTCACACTATCCCTCCCCCACCACTACCACTATCCCTCCCCCACCACTCCACACTACCCCTCCCCCACCACTCACACTATCCCTCCCCCCACCACTCACCCATCCCTCACCCAACCACTCACACTATCCCTCCACCCACCACTCACACCATCCTCCCCACCACTCACACTATCCCTCCCCCACCACTCACACACCATCCCTCCCCCCACCACTCACACTATCCCTCCCCCACCAATCACACCATCCCTCCCCAACCTTTCACACTATCCCTCCCCCACCTGTCACACTTATCCCTTCCCCCACCTGTCACACTATCCCTCCCCCACCACTCACACCACACCCTCCCCCACCACTCACACCATCCCTCCCCCACCACTCACACCATCCCTCCCCAACCTTTCACACTATCCCTCCCCACCTGTCCACACTATCCCTTCCCACCTGTCACAGTATCCCTCCCCCATCTGTCACACTATCCCTCCCCCACCTGTCACAGTGTCCCTCCCTACCACACACTATCCCTCCCCACCTGTCACACTATCCCTCCCCCAACCACTCACACCACACCTCCCCACACACTCACACCACCTCTCCCCCACCTGCCACACATCCCTCCCCCACCACTCACACTATCCTCCCCCACCACTCACACTATCCCTCCCCCACCACTCACACTATCCCTCCCCCACCACTCACACTATCCTCCCCCCCACTCCACACTATCCCTCCCCCACCACTCCACATAGATAACTAGATGGATACACAAGTAACCGGCAGCAATCTCTAGGAGCATGTTTCTTTGAAGTTCATCTAAGTCTTCCAGGAACAGTTTTACTGTGCACTTTGTCTACAATATTCTGGCAGCGGCTGCGAACATTAACATGTAGAAATTGACTCCAACATTCACATCATTAATGGAGAGTTGAAACCGGAATAGGAACTGCGACATATATACTCAAATGGTTATCTTTTCCTAGAATAAAATAAGTTATTCATGCTCATTATTTTGAATTAGAAAGTAAGAATTTTTGTCCCCAGATTATATTCTTACATGGTTACAGAGCTGGCCGGAATAATGATACAAGATTACTAACATTCATTCGATTACTAACAATGACACTAACTTTCGGGATAACTCTTATGAAAAGTCTTAGTTTTCCTTCAGGTGAAAAAGTACCTGGACATAAATAATTTACTCACTGAAAAGCAAAAACTGAAAGAAAATTGAAAGTTTTGTTGATTTTTGTTCAAAGTCTGGTTGATTAAAAATTTACTTAAGACTGAGAGTAGCGGTGTATTTAAGATACAGGATGAGTGAAAAAACGTTTTGTAAAAACCAAGACGTCTGAGAATACATGTGTATGAAATACAAGACGTTGAGAATACATGTGTATGAAATATAAGACGTCTGAGAATACATGTGTATGAACTACAAGACGTCTGAGAATACATGTGTATGAATACAAGAACGTCTGAGAATAGCGGTGTATGTATGATACACCATATACAAACACAGTGTAAGATAAACTCATGAAAATAACGCCAAAGTGTAACATGACGAACACCGTGAGACTGGGCTAGAACTGCTCATGTTCTCTGGTGAATAACACGATGCACTTGACACAAATGTTACTGAACATCAGTTAGTCTTGATGGTGGCGTGTAACCACATACAAAGTTGTCACAGTTAGTTGAGACACTTTCTCTACTGACTTCACTCACAAGCAGTACACACGCACAACACGATCTGACTCCTCCTTCCTCCTTCTTATTTTCAGATTCATGACTTTTTATTCAGGTAAAAGTACATCCATTGAGTTACATACATGATGATGGATTTAAAGATAAGAGATAGTAAATACAATCCCTAAAGCCACTAGTACGAAATAGCGATTCGGGCAATAGTTAACTTATTGTCATCCCCTCCGTCTCATCCAAATCCTTATCCTGACCCCTTCCAATTGGTGGAATATCATAATGGCTTAGAGCTTTCCCCCTAATAATTCTCTCCCTGCCTCACCTGGTGACCTGTCCCTTTACCACCTTTTCTACTCTCTCAGGACAAGGATAATACCAAACTCTTGGAAAGATTCCCTCCCCTCCTGTCCCATTCTAATCCTACTCCTCATCAGTGTGCTATATAGTTGTAATTACGTGGCGCTTTCCTCCTGATAGTTCCCTCCACTCCCCTGGAAAAGAACACATCCCAGAACACAACTCATCCTCCTTGTTTAGACAGTACCTATTTTGACAGCCGTCAATAATCACGAATTCGTACGTACTTAGCTTTTAGATAGTAGTATACTAACTAGTAAGGAATTATTTTAAAATAATGAAGCTAAAAAACAAACTTAAGAATTCCTAGGCCTAGTATAGCATACAGCTGTACTATGTTAGACGTCAGATATCGTGTATAGGCCTAGGAAGGTTAGGTTAAGTTAGTTTGTCAAACACTCATGCAAAAAATACCTTTCCGGTTTGTCTAACTCAGTAGTTCAGATTTCCACTTACTAATTTCGTTGTAGGACGTTATACACTATGGTCCTCGTCGTTACTGTAGGTACTACCAACACACGGAGGACGGGCTGCAGGACAATAACATCTCCCAAAACAAGAACATCCGCCCAATAACTAGAACATCCTCCATAAAAATAACATCCCTCCAGAAATATAACATCCCTCCATAAAAATAACATCCCTCCAGAAATATAACATCCCTCCATAAAAATAACATCCCTCCATAAAAATAAACATCCCTCCATAAAAATATCATCCCTCCAGAAAAAGAACATCCTTCCAGAATAAAAGCATCCCTCCAGAACAAGAACATCACCCCTGAACAAGAACATCACGCCAGAACAAGAACAACACACCCTTGTTCTCGTACTGAAGCTGGATGCATTATTCAACACTCCCTTAACACTATTTCTTAATCTACATGTATCTGTATATATTTCAGCTCAAAATGTTGAG
>WNGS01003388.1:5754192-5766282 GCA_020271785.1 Procambarus virginalis
TGGAGGGGGGACAGTGGGGGAACGCTGCCCCCCCCCACCAAGGGAGACGTTGAGACGTTGTGTTTAGGCCTCACCCTCTTGTGACGTCACGCCACGCCACAGGCGAGGGGCCCGTGTGATTGGTCTAGGCACCCCTACTCCTATGCCGAGTTTTGGCGCGAAAAGCTGTCTTGGAAGCGGCATCAGGACCAGTGCCGGCTTCCTGCTGATTGGTCAAGACAAGGTAGGGGGAGAAATATGGGCATGTGAGCCTCTCTAGCCGCCAAGAGAGTTTAGTTTGAATTGGGCAGCCAGGGTGTGAGTGTCTAGGTGCGGGGTGGCGGGCCTGCCACCCCCACCACCGTTATCGCTCCTGTCGTTCTGTTTACTCATATTGCATGGCACTCCAGCCACCCTGGGTGTGTCGAAGCCCAAAATTGCGAGAAACTGGGACTTGGACTTTGAATTGCGCCCGACGTCGTCCATGGGGAGGTGACGCCGGCCAGTGTCACTCCTGTAACCCCAGTGTAAGAGCGAGTCATGCTCTGGTATGATGGGGTTGTTAGTGATTCCCCATCCAATGTGTATGCCACGCGGCCACCCAGCCGCCCTCTGGCCGCCCGCGGCCGCCCGCCACCCGCCGCGCCCGCGGCCCCAGTCCCCACCCACTTTACCCCGCGCGCGCGAGCTGCTCGGGTGGGGTGGGTGGGTGCTGTGACGTCACGCGCCACCCGTGGCCACCCTCCTGAAGGCCACGCAGTGGCCACATGTTGGCCACCACCTTTGGCCACCCCCTTGGCCACATTCCCAGGACAGCCTAAGGCCACATCTTGTCGACGCACGAGGAGCAAGCTAAGTGTTGACAGCCAGGTGGTAAGGACCTGGGAAATGAGGAAATGTGTGGAAGGAAACGTGAGTACTTTATCGGTGTCTCAGATTAGTGGAAATCATAGTAGAAAAGTTGTGTGAGCCCCTAGCCCGGCCAGGCTAGGGAAGTAGCTGAGACGCCCGTCTGTGGCATGCCCAGGTGACTGTGGGGCAGTACCTGGAGTGGGAAATTGTCACTGTAAATCACGTAGTGTTATAATATATATCTGTAGATATATTGTTGTGTGTAGACTGACTAGTTTGGGACCAGTCAGTGTAGAGAAATCATCATATAAATGATCCAGTCTGGCGATTCTGTATAATCGTCCAGCCTTGGTTAGTGCCATGGTACCTCATTATGTAATTAGGCCAGGTTAGAGTTAATTAAGCAGGCCCGTGGGGCAGGGTTATTAGTGAATATCCTGAGGTCTGTATATATCACCTGTTGATTAATTACATTGTTATGGAGGCCATTTCCATATGTTTCATTTGCATGTTGCATGTATCTGTGTTGTGTGGTGAGTCAGTAGATGTGATCGCTGACTGATTGCCTAATGATGTCATTAGCATGGGGGGCATGCTGACGGTATCATTATGTGCAGGTTTGTGCAGTGTTATCAGGTATACGATATTACTGTCCTAGGAACTGTGTTGAGGATTTAAAGGGACCCTTTGAGTATTCAGGGAAATTCTCAGTCACTTAATGGAGCGAGCAATTTGTTAATTTGCCTAATTATGGGAGAATTAGTGCCAGCTGTCCGCGTAGAGCGACGGTGTCTTATATTAACGTATATTGTCTTGCTGAAGCCACCGGGATCGGGCGATCTTTTGCAACGTTTGCAAGATTAGAGGGACAGTAAGATTGGTATACCTTGATTGTTGCAAAACCGTGTGTTATTACTGTGTGGGCATAGTAATTAACGAGTTGCAGTAGTCGCAACCGTATGTGGGCAGTGCTATTTTATGTTTTGCATGCCATTATATGTGTGACCTATGTAACCTTAGGGTTACTTTGTTTCTTTGAGTTGTGTTGAGTACTTAAGGATTCAGTGAGTTAATTAGGGGTAATTAACTGGATAAGGGGGTGCACACTTGAAGTTGTTGAATGAGTGAGTGCTGTTATGGGAGAACAGTGTTGAACTTGAGCTTGTGGGAATACGTGTCCGGTGCAATTAATTGTCCGTGTGACAATTAATTGACCACTCTAGCTAATTATGTAATTAGCATTCTCATCATGAATTCACGTAGTGGGAGAGGATCTGTCAGAGTCTGTCAGTGATAGTGCTAACGTCAGTTGCTCGAGACTAACTGCCTTTCAGGGTTGGGGCAATTAGTGGCTCATGATAATTAGTGGAGTAATTAACGTCTGGAGTCTTGAGGACTCAGATGACTCGGTAAAGCGAGGTCATGGGGTTAGCATAATACGTTATATTAATCATATTCTGTCTGGTGACAGTGGATTAAGTTGCACTCATTGTTAATTAGGGTAATTAACTCCTCTTCCGTGAATTCACAGTGTTTGATGAGACCTGCTTAGGCAGTGCGGAGTGAGACGTATTTATGTATGATTAATTATCGGTCCTGGTGACAGTTAATTAATTGCTCAAGGCTAATTAGGGTAATTAGCACTCATTAGTAAGTAAACGTAATTAATGATACACAGACTGTTGAGAAGCCACCCACTTGGGGTAGGCTTAGTTAACGTAACTCAATGGGATGTAATTAGTGGTCCGTTTGACCTTAATTAAGAATTACTCACTGAATACTTGCAAGGAGTCAAGTGTGATGTAATTTAAGAGTTTGAGTTATTGTGACAAGAGGACTTGTGTTAACGTAGAGTACTATCATGTTGTTGTCTAGAGTGAGACACTTGTTGTTATTAAAGTAGTACTTGTTGCTGACTGCTGTGATCAGTCAATTTCCATCATTATTCACATAATCAATGTTGCAATTGATTAAGGCAATTTCTTTTGGTTATCGTCTAGTGACGAGGGTAAAGTAACTTAGGGATGAGTGGAGCTGTGTCCCAGAATCCCACCTTGCCTGACTGTGTTCACTTTAGTTGTGATAGGGGGAGTCACTGTTAGACTACCCACCTGATTACGGGGGTCGCTCCTGTTGGACTGGAGGACCTTAAGCTTGTGATTAGAGTAGCTGCCACTAGGAAGTCGTGTCACTATTGATTGCTTGCTTGTGTCATCAGTGGATAATTGTTCAGTTAGTTCATGTTGTCAGCCCGAAGTGTCAGCAGGATGGAGCCTGCTGTCATTTCTCGAGGGGCTGTTGAATAGCTGTGTTGCAAATGCCACTGGTTGGACTGTAACGTAATTAAATCACACGCTGTGGTGTAACTTAGTCTGTGATATTTTTCTTTGAGTTTGCATATTGCGTCATCAGTGGGCACACCTGTGTTCAGGTTAGTTCAGTATGCAGCCACACAGCAAGGGTTGCTATTTAGCTGTTGGTTATGGTGCCACTGGATGGACATTAACGTAAAGATTAATTTGAGGAAGGGTGCTGGAGTTGCCAGTGAACCCATTAGTTATTGATGTCATTGAAAGGCTACTGATTTGATTGCATTGCAACCGCTATTGCAGGTGTAGACTGCACTGAGGCGTAGAACAGTTAGGAGGTTACTGGAGACGTGTTCCAGAACTCACTGTGTCATTTGTTGTAATTGTGATTATAGATCTGTTAGTTCTTGCTTGCGTGTTGATTCCTCTGTGGGCACGCTTATGTTCGAGTAACGTCATTGACATTCTTTTGTTTTAATGTAGTAGTCTAGTCTCTTGTTATAATAAATTGTTATTTGTTAACAGTCTTTGATGTCAACCTTCAACTATTCTGTACCACTCCCATTGTTCTGATATATATTTGATATTGTTGTTTTAAATCTTTGATATGACGGCTGCGCTCTTGGGAATTCGAATTCCAATTCATAGCGCCACACAACAAATATAAAATTTGATTGTGAGAACCCGTCGGTTACCCTTTATTGGTTTTAACGTCATGTTTAACTAGGAGGAACCAGCGGCCTATTGTGGACAGGTTTTCACCCCTGCTGGTGGAAGCCTGGCGGTTTGCTCCCGCTTCTCCTTTTTCTACTGGACTCATGCTTAACTGCCAAGAGCAGCCTTTAAACTTGTAGTCCACCTCCTAAGGGAGGTAGGCGTAGAGAAAAATCTCACAAACACAATAAAGTAGCCGTCACAACTGCAAGAAAAAAGACAGGTTGGATAACAAGAACTTTTCACACTAGAGATGCTATACCGATTTTCAAAACGCTTGTGCTCTCTAGAGTGGAGTACTGCTGCACAATGACATCTTCTTTCAAAGCTTGAGAAATTGCTGACCTGGAGAGCGTGCAGAGATCCTTTACTGCTAGAATCAACTCAGTAAAACATCTAAATTACTGGGACCGACTAAAGAGCCTAAATCTGTACTCCCTTGAGCACAGGCGGGAGAGATACATAATAATTTACACGTGGAAAATAATTGAGGGGCTGGTCCCAAACCTGCACACAGAAATAACATCACATGAGACTAGTAGACATTGCAGGATGTGCAGAATACCCCCGTTGAATAGCAGAGGTGCAACAGGTACTCTGAGAGAGAACTCTATCAACATCAGAGGCCCGAGACTGTTCAACACGCTTCCACTACACATAAGGGGCATAACTGGCAGACCCCCTCACAGTGTTCAAGAGAGAACTGGATAAGCACCTCCAAAGGATACCTGATCAACTAGGCTGTGACTCATACGTCAGGCTGCGAGCAGCCACGTCCAACAGCCTGGTTGATTAGTCCAGCAACCAGGAGGCCTGGTCGACGACCAGGCCGCGGAGACGCTAAGCCCCGGAAGCACCTCAAGGTAACCTCAAGGTAGGTGAAGAGTGCTACTGGACCACAGCTGAAGGCAACATCTGACGGAGCTCCCAGACACCATTACAACATCACTTCAACAACGGTAGTGAACAACACTACACGTTCTGGCCCAACAAGGGGGTTAAGTCTTAGCAAAATAAGACTGAGAGCTGTGTACCTGCATATTAACACAAAACAAGGGAGGTTGGTGGTGTAATATACAGATTGGATCAAATTCATTATGCCACTAACCCCATTTATTGCAGGTGCGGTAATCCCACGGGCTTACGAGCACACCTCAGTAAGTAAATTACTTACTACTTAATTAAATATATAATAACTATGTTAATCAATATTTAACGAATAAATATTTGATATATTTCAATTGTTTAAAGATAAATTAAAATACACATTTGCAATAGATAAATGAATAGCAATAAAGAATGAAATAAACAATCTTGTCATTATTTATAATAATGACATTTATAATTCATATAAGAGAAGATACAGGAGTTAAAGGATAGGCTAAAGTAATTTATAACCGTATCAGTGCTAGCTGCATTATACATATTTCTATTTCTAACAAATGGTAAAGTGGTAATTTTCATTCCAACAGGTAAATGAAAAGCAGCACCATTCCTGCAGGAACACCCTGAAACTGAGCTTCCTAGTGAACAAGGAGATAATACATACAGTCCATTACCCCACGAGGAAAGCAACAGTTTCCTAGTGGCCACTGGATATGACTACTATCACTGCAGACAGCTAAGTTTACTGTTACGTTAGTAGTTAGATTTATATTTTAGAGAGTCAGAACTTTTAAAACCCACGCTGGCTGTCATCTAGGAATGTTCTACCTCTTACGCTCCTCTTTCAGTACATAGAGAGTAATCGCACTAAGGTTATGTATCAGTGAGAAAATCCATAGGAACCGTGATGAGGATTCGAATCTATGCTATGGGTAGTCCCACACACATGCAACATATAATCAGGCCACGGTATGGTCAAACAGATTACAACCTGGTGTTCTACTGAACACACGAGGGTTTCCTGAGGCTTCCACTGAAGCTAGACTAGGATTTTCACACAACCCCCTCTTCCCCCCCCGGCACTCTGGCTGTCATCTAGGAATATTCTACCTCTGACGCTCCTCTTTCATTACACAGAGAGCAATCACACCATCGTGATGTATCAGGGAGAAAATACGTAGGAACCCCTCGTGTGATCAGTAGAACTCCAGGTTGCAAACCTTTTTGACCATATCGTGGTATGATTGACTGGGGTGTGTGTGTGTGGGACTTCCCACTGCATAGGTTCGAATTGTCATTACGGCTCCTACGGATTTTTTCCAAAATATATCCGTGCAGAGTTCAAAATGTGTCCGTGCATTTTGCACTCTGCACGGACGGACTATATTGTAAAACTGCAGGGTACAGTTGTACCCTGCTGAGTACAATATACATCTTGCAACACATTTAAAATGTACAGCATTATATATGAGGCGAGACCAGAGGTGAACGTCTGCTCCTGCATGCACAACTAGGTGAATGTTGAGCAGAAGGCCACAAGACGCTGGGAGGCAGGTGTGAGCCTGGCAGGTGAGGTGGGGAGGGCAGCTATGGTAAAGAAGGGGGAGTATGGGGCAGAAATGGTAGGGTCATGATGGGTTGGGTTGTGTAATGGGAGGGTATTATGGGGGTTGTGACTGAGTGCAGCGTGGCTGGTGGCATTATAAATAAGTTGGGACAAGTGCATGTTGGCTCACTTAAAAGTGCTCTGGCTTAGGTTGAGCTTTAGCTCTTTAGTCCGGCGCCCACCGTCATTCAACTGGTGGACAGGATCTGGATTGATTGAGTGATGAAAATTAAGCCACCCAAGAGGTGGCACGGGCATGAATAGCCCCTAAAGGTTCTGGAGCCTATCGGTAAAGTAATGTCCACTTCTGGAGCCGTGTATGGAGTCTGCCTCCACCACTTCGCTCTAGTACATTATATTATTCTTCACTACTATTCCGCAGACAAAATTAATTCTAATGACTTTGTGGATATTGCAGTACATAGTTCCCACCTGTTTCCCTTTGTTTGTGCACCTCATACCACACAGTCAGCGCTTGTCTCATTTCTCACTTTACCCGAGAACTTGACACGTTGTAATATTTTTCCTCCCAACGCTTCAATCTTTCAGTGACGTGAGGATGATTGATTCGGTGATTCCTGATTAATTCCGATTGATTCAGTGATTCCAGTGGTTCCTTTAGCCTTTCGCCATAACTCATTCGTTTGGGAATGGAGAGGTGATTGGTCAACGACCCGTAACAGTTTAGCCATGTTCAGTCCGTGACAATTGGGAACCTGGTTGTGAGCCTAATTCCCGTGCCAGCTAACAGGAGTCAGAAGTCATCTGTTCCTGTACCCTCTTGAGTATAACACGATACTGAAGTAGAATCTGGAGTCTGGACCTTTACTAAGGATGTCACCGACACCGACAGGGCGGTACAACTGCGCCGCGTGTGCTGTAGTGCAGGAGCTCTCTGGCAGCGGTACAGAGGCAGTTAGTGTAGAGGCCTGGCATGAACACCTGTCCTCTTCATTGGACACAAGAAAATCGACCATAACCTAACCTAACCTAATCTAACCTAACCTAACCTAACCTAACCTAACCTAATCTAACACAAACAGAAACGTACGGACCCTAGCAGCTCACCTAGTCTTTCGGTGTGTAGAAAACGTAAATATTTTTGAGTCATTACTTTTCATAATAGGCTGCTTTTGTAACGTTGGTTACTATAAAGTAAAAAACGCAACCTATTAACAGAGAGGACAGGTTGTGTGGTGAACACTACCAATCCCTCCAAAATTATATTACGATATATTGCCTATAGCACTATGATCTATGATCTGATAATGACCTATGATCTATAGTACCTTCTATTTCATGTACTAAATTAAGCCCTGGCTTGTATATTCAGACCAAAGACAGGTTATATTAGATTATCTGGTTATTATTCCACTTTTTTGCAGCATATCATTTGAGTATTCCAATAGTACCAGCTGTGGAAAATTTTGGGCGCAACTGTCCACTTTTGTACGTTTGACCAATAGTTGTAATGAGTGTTATCATGAGACACCTGGAGATAACAAACGAAGGGAGATAAGAGACACCATCAATATGGAATGTTACAGGACACAAGGGAGAAGATAAAACAACTGAAGTTGATGAGAGGAAGATAAAGCAGACGAAGAATGGAGCATGATGATGTATGAGATCAAATGTGTCATTTAATGTTGGACAGGCATATGTATCCAGGAAAGGGGCATGATGGCTGAGTGGACAGCGCTCATATTCGTAGTTCTAGGGCTCTGGGTTGTATCCCCGGTGGAGGCGGAAACAAACGGGCAGAATTTCTTTTGCCCTGATTCCCCTGTTCACCTAGCAGTAATTAGGTGCCTGGGAGTTAGACAGCGGGTACGTGCTGCTTCCTGGGGGTGTTTGACCAAAAGAAGGTCTGATCGACGACGCTAAACCCCGAAATCCTCTCAAGATAACCTCATAAATAACGTGAAGGTATACGTCTCCCCCTGTACAGATGGTCAACAAATACAATGACCTGAGCATCATGTGTAAGCCACCTCCAGTCACATCTCCGAGGCCCGGCCCGACACACAACTCCAACGTCAAGAGAAAAAGTTCAATGTATTGATATTTAAGCTCTGATATATATCCATCACCATCCACCATATGTATTCATCATTCATCCACTCCGGCGACACCACCTTAGGCTCTGACCCACTTTTAATCTTTAATCACTATAATCAACATCAGAAATCATCACTTCACATTCACCACCATTATCAACCCCCCCCCCCCATCCAACACCACCAACAGACGCCATCACCATTACATGATCACCATCATCTACAGAGCAGAGTTACAGATCAAATAAGATTTCAACTGAGATATAACAGCGCTGAAGAAGTTGCTAAACTCATTGGACAAAGTCTTATTGAATCCAACATAAGAGCCACCACTACACATCCGCCGCCTGAGACAAACTAGAGTGAGCCATGTCAACAGAGACCGACAAAACAGGTGGGTCGTGGCGAGGAATCATCTGCAACGGTTAGACAGCCTGCCAGGGGTTAAGGGCCCGCGCTGTAATAGCCCTGAAAGACGCTCTCCACTATCCTCTACCACCACCATCAGAAGCTCTCACCCACACCACCCGTATGGTTCCCATCGCCACCATCACCATCATCACCATCACCACCATCACCAACAATAACACGGGACAGTAACTCCGGATGAAGTGGTGTTCAGAGACGAAGAACTAAAACAGTAGACAGTAAGAATGTATCACAACCCGGGTTTAATACACAACATAGTGTATGCTTGTCCTACAGCACTGCAGCTGTATTTATGCATTTTTAAACGAAAAGCTTATTGATCTTGTCCAAGCGCATGCGCATTAACACCACCCAGTGACTTGTGAAACTGACAGGTTCGAACTCGTGAATAACGCTACCACACAAATACTTTATATATATATACACATACTACCCGAGAATGAGCTACTTCCTCTCTCTCTTAGACAGGCCGAGGAGGAGGAGGAGGACCTGCTTCGAGAGCCAGGCTAGACAGAACAAGAGCCACAGAGACAGGCAGGAATTTGCGTCTTGTGTGTCACAGTGGTAGAGGGAGGGAGGCAACCCCTCCCCCCCCCCAGGCTCTGTCGCCTGGTTCACTCTCGTAAACCACTGACTTATAGCCTCAAACTCGGTATTAACGATCAACATTAAACTCCCAGCGGCTGCCATTGGTACAGAGTAACCTTTTATGAAATGACTTCAATACTACGAACTCCAGTTAAACAAAGTGCAATTCTGTACACTATATATTTTAATTTAATTTCAATACATTTGATAATCCAGTTCAAATACCCATTTATTTAATTATTCTGTCTTCGTGTATTGCCCTCAGTAATGAGACATAATATTTATATAAAAATCCTTATTACTAATGTAGTATGTAAATGTAAGGTTTTGAGGCTAGGTAATGATGATAGCGTTACGGGACGCGAGCTGGATGGTGCTGAATTGTCAAAGTCGGATTGCGAAAGGGATCTGGGAGTTATAATTACTAAGAATGTAAAGCCAAAAAATCATTTCATTAATGTTCGAAATAAGGCAAATAGGACCCTGGGATTTATTTCCAGAAGCATTAGTAATAAGACACCTGGTGTTATTCTTCAGCTATATCTTGCTCTTGTTAACCCCATTTAGGTTATGCAGTTAAATTTTCATTGCCATACTATGCATAAATTCATTAGAACGCGTCCAGCGAAGGATGTCAAAGTTAATCACGCAACTTAGAAACCTCTCATATGAAGAGTGATTGAAAAAGCGTAATTTACATTCACTAGAAAAGCGATGGGTGAAGAATGGCGTGACTGAAGTGTGCAAATGAATGAATGGGCATAACAAATGAGATATTACACATTGAGAAATCGCAATAACGTGATGAGTCAATGTGAAAGTTCATGAGAGCCATGATGAGTATGAGGAACACCCAGCACATAGGTTCGAATCCACATCACGGCTCCTACGGATTTTCCTATATGAAATATTAATAAGGTATTAAATATATTAACACAAAATAGAATAAAAACAATGGATATAAATTTGATAAGTATAAATTTAGCAATGTCCTGGGTAAAGACTGGTTCGGTAAAAGGATTGTCGATTTTTTACCAATTACCGGATAATATAATTGACCTAAGATCCCTTGATTGTTTCAAGCGTAGGTTAGACTTGTAAAAATACTGAGTTCGGGTGGATATAAATAGGAGGTGTCTTGTATGGGGCCAACATGAGCCTTCTGCACTTTCCTATGATTCTTATGTTCATATGTGATCTATATTTTAATTCCGGCCATTACACATTGAAACTACTCCTGCCAAGGAACCAGGAACCAAGTGATTGTTCTTTGGGTCAGGTCTAGGTGATGGTTCGTAGGATCAGTTGCCAGGTAGGTAGTTACGAGGGAATTGTCGCAGGGAATATCACCTCGAGTCTCGGTTTCTGATGGCGGCTTGAAAGGTAATGGATCGTTCTCCAACCCTAGTATCCTGGCATTAGTCTGTCTGTCTGTCTGTCTGTCTGTCTGTCTGTCTGTCTGTCTGTCTGTCTGTCTGTCTGTCTGTCTGTCTGTCTGTCTTTCTCTCTTTCTCTCCTCTCTCTCTCTCTCTCTCTCTCTCTCTCTCTCTCTCTCTCTCTCCTCTCTCTCTCTCTCTCTCTCTCTCTCTAGGGGTAAATTTAATAGAATTCATGATACCGGAATCCCAAGAATTTAAGAACTAAGCTGTCTTAACTTCTAAAAAATTTAATTAAAAAGATTAAAGGGATTAGACATTAATTAAACTGACAATGATCTCTTATTCATTGATTAAATAATAAAATAAACATATGTAACATATACAACATTACAAGGCTGTAACTCTTAGGACATGTCTTAATGTACACATGCGATTTGAGAGTTTGTCTTGAGGCGGTATACGAGCACACCTGAAGCAGTTACGGTGTGGCGGAGGGTGAGGGGGGGATAACTTCAAGCAGTTACGGCCTGGGGGGGGGGTAACTTCTCCAGGTCACTCTTCATGGATCTGCAATGTCAAGGCCAATACACCACTTATGTTTTCTAATACGTAATGCATTGTGAATCACTTTGCATCTTGATTCTTATTGTCAGGGTCAAAAAGCATGTTAGGCTAGTTTGGTCGTGGTCCCCTAGGGCTTAGGCCAATAACTGTGCATGATGCAGGATGCAGTCAACAACAGTCGATTGTCTCCAGGATATCTATTTACTGATATGGTGAACTAAAGCATCAGCTGCATGGAAACTTGCCCAAATGTCTTGCCTTGCCCAGAAATCGAACCGAAAGACAGTTGCCATTCGAACATAGAGGGAGGAAATTATGAGGGAAAGTGCCAAACCATTATGACTAAAATTGCACTTGGAAGGGTCAGGATAAGGATTTGGGAAGGGGACCGATTGGGGGGGGGAGGTATGGTGCCCAACCACTTCGACAGTCTTGAATGGAACCCCGACCTGCATGAAGCGAGACAGTCACTCTACCGTCTAGCCCAAGTGTTTGGACATTCGAACATGGAGTAACAATTTAAGATAAACAAAGAAACTGCCTGAATTGTTAACATGATGAAAGTATTTAGTCTGGCGGAGGCAGCAACAATGTATACAACAACACCACTTATGTATGAGCGATCCAAAGTAGGAAGGTTCGAGGCTGCCAAGGGAACACAGGCGGAGACTGAGTGTATCTTGAAGAAACTGCTAGCCTCGGTCTTCATCTCTTCTGTAAGATGT
>WNGS01003388.1:5782893-5795393 GCA_020271785.1 Procambarus virginalis
CCCCCCTATACAGGCTCCCCGCTATACATGCTCCCCCGCTATACTGGCTCCCCCGCTATACATGATCCCCCGCTATACAGGCTCCCCCGCTATACAAGCTCCCCCGCTATACAGGCTCCCCCGCTATACAGGCTCCCCCGCTATACAGGCTCCCCCGCTATACAGCTCCCCCGCTATACATGATCCCCCGCTATACAGGCTCCCCCGCTATACATGATCCCCCGCTATACAGGCTCCCCCGCTATACAGGATCCCCCGCTATACATGATCCCCCGCTATACAGGCTCCCCCGCTATACAGGCTCCCCCGCTATACATGCTCCCCCGCTATACATGCTCCCCCGCTATACATGCTCCCCCGCTATACATGCTCCCCCGCTATACAGGCTCCCCCGCTATACATGCTCCCCGCTATACATGCTCCCCCGCTATACATGCTCCCCCGCTATACATGCTCCCCGCTATACATGCTCCCCCGCTATACAGGCTCCCCCGCTATACAGGCTCCCCCGCTATACAGGCTCCCCCGCTATACATGCTCCCCCGCTATACAGGCTCCCCCGCTATACATGCTCCCCCGCTATACATGCTCCCCGCTATACAGGCTCCCCCTCTAATACAAGATCAGGTGCAATAAAACTCGGACATAAAATAAATTATTTACAATGCAGCTTTCATTACCAATGTCGTGAATGATTACTTGATTTTAAACCGAAATTCTCAATATGTAGGCCAACCGTCTCCACACATGTAGGCCAACCGTCTCCACACATGTAGGCCAACCGTCTCCACACATGTAGGCCAACCGTCTCCACACATGTAGGCCAACCGTCTCCACACATGTAGGCCAACCGTCTCCACACATGTAGGCCAACCGTCTCCACACATGTAGGCCAACCGTCTCCACACATGTAGGCCAACCGTCTCCACACATGTAGGCCAACCGTCTCCACACATGTAGGCCAACCGTCTCCACACATGTAGGCCAACCGTCTCCACACATGTAGGCCTACTGTCTCCACACATGTAGGCCTACCGTCTCCACACATGTAGGCCAACCGTCTCTACACATGTAGGCCAACCGTCTCCACACATGTAGGCCAACCGTCTCCCACATGTAGGCCAACTGTCTCCACACATGTAGACCAACTGTCTCCACACATGTAGGCCTACCGTCTCCACACATGTAGGCCTACCGTCTCTACACATGTAGGCCAACCGTCTCTACACATGTAGGCCAACCGTCTCCACACATGTAGGCCAACCGTCTCTACACATGTAGGCCAACCGTCTCCACACATGTAGGCCAACCGTCTCCACACATGTAGGCCAACTGTCTCCACACATGTAGACCAACTGTCTCCACACATGTAGGCCAACCGTCTCTACACATGTAGGCCAACCGTCTCCACACATGTAGGCCAACCGTCTCCACACATGTAGGCCTACTGTCTCCACACATGTAGGCCTACCGTCTCTACACATGTAGGCCTACCGTCTCCACACATGTAGGCCTAACGTCTCCACACATGTAGGCCTACCGTCTCTACACATGTAGGCCTACCGTCTCCACACATGTAGGCCTACCGTCTCTACACATGTAGGCCTACCGTCTCCACACATGTAGGCCTACCGTCTCCACACATGTAGGCCAACCGTCTCCACACATGTAGGCCAACCGTCTCCACACATGTAGGCCAACCGTCTCCACACATGTAGGCCTACCGTCTCCACACATGTAGGCCAACCGTCTCCACACATGTAGGCCTACTGTCTCCACGCATGTAGGCCTACCCTCTCCACACATGTAGGCCAACCGACTCCACACATGTAGGCCTACTGTCTCCACACATGTAGGCCTACTGTCTCCACACATGTAGGCCTACAGTCTCCACACATGTAGGCCAACTGTCTCCACACATGTAGGCCTACCGTCTCCACATGGTATCGGGAGTATACAGGCAGCTGTAGCAGATGACACAGGCAGCTGTACCAGATGACACAGGCAGCTGTTCCAGATGACACAGGCAGCTGTACCAGATGATACAGGCAGCTGTACCAGATGACACAGGCAGCTGTACCAGATGACACAGGTAGCTGTTCAAGATGATACAGGCAGCTGTACCAGATGACACAGGCAGCTGTACCAGATGACACAGGCAGCTGTTCCAGATGACACAGGCAGCTGTTCCAGATGACACAGGCAGCTGTTCCAGATGACACAGACAGCTGTACCAGATGACACAGACAGCTGTACCAGATGACACAGGCAGCTGTACCAGATGACACAGGCAGCTGTACCAGATGATACAGACAGCTGTACCTGATGACACAGGCAGCTGTACCAGATGACACAGGCAGCTGTACCAGATGACACAGGCAGCTGTACCAGATGACACAGACAGCTGTACCAGATGATACAGACAGCTGTACCAGATGACACAGGCAGCTGTACCAGATGACACAGGCAGCTGTACCAGATGACACAGGCAGCTGTACCAGATGATACAGACAGCTGTACCAGATGACACAGGCAGCTGTACCAGATGACACAGGCAGCTGTACCAGATGACACAGACAGCTGAACCTGATGACACAGGCAGCTGTACCAGATGACACAGGCAGCTGTACCAGATGACACAGGCAGCTGTACCAGATGACACAGGCAGCTGTACCTGATGACAAAGGCAGCTGTACCAGATGACACAGGCAGCTGTACCAGATGACACAGACAGCTGTACCTGATGACACAGGCAGCTGTACCAGATGACACAGGCAGCTGTACCAGATGATACAGACAGCTGTACCAGATGACACAGGCAGCTGTACCAGATGACACAGGCAGCTGTACCAGATGACACAGACAGCTGTACCAGATGACACAGACAGCTGTACCAGATGACACAGGCAGCTGTACCAGATGACACAGGCAGCTGTACCAGATGACACAGACAGCTGTTCAAGATGACACAGGCAGCTGTGCCAGATGATACAGACAGCTGTACCAGATGACACAGGTAGCTGTACCAGATGACACAGGCAGCTGTACCAGATGACACAGACAGCTGTACCAGATGACACAGGCAGCTGTACCAGATGACACAGACAGCTGTACCAGATGACACAGGCAGCTGTACCAGACGACACAGACAGCTGTACCAGATGACACAGGCAGCTGTACCAGATGATACAGACAGCTGTACCAGGTGACACAGACAGCTGTACCAGATGACACAGACAGCTGTACCAGATGACACAGACAGGAAAACGAAAGGAACAAGACAACTCCAACCAACATCAATGAGAGACAACTCCAACCAACACCAATGAGAGACAGCAATAACAGTCACAGAATGAGAGCAAAACATCTCCTGCAACAAGCTTCATCACAGACGCAACATCTCCTGTAACCAGTGTGACCCAGACACCATGAGAGTGACGAGCCTTTCTGCAGGAATTTGAGACATAATTCAGGATCCTGACGGCACAGGGCACGACGCACCATAGTTTTCCAAGAATGCCTAGAAGTTGAAACAGATATATTTCATCATTAAGGGATCAGGACAAATTGCAAGTTCAGCTGTTAGCTTAACGGGCAGCGCCGTGAGGCAACTACTAAAAAAATGAGAGAGGTTGGAAGAGGTGAAGAGAGAGTGTGACAGAGGAGAGCCGAAAGAAATTTAATTTAATATTGCATGAATGCACGAGAATCAGGAGAAATGCACAGATGCTGCAGACGTGGGTTTGAGGTACTACACATGTGACTCTGAAGATACTACAAGTGTGACTCAGAGATATTGAAGATATGGCTTACAGTCACGACAGGTGTGGCTCTGGGACACAAAAAGGGTCCTAACGGGGTCAAGATTTCCGCTACTAAAAAGAGGAAGCCAAAAGTAAAAGCTTCGTAAACTTTCTTGAGCTGACTGAGCAAATCTAATAAAACTTGCGTGAAATAATTAGACCTTTTTAATACAGTTCCTCAAAAGAAATTTGCAGCAGAAGCAAAAGACGCTCTCGGCGAACACCGCCGTGAAGACGTCTCACAGGAACACACTTTTTCCTGAAAGGTCACAGAGGGACGTGCTCCTGTTTACCAAGCTGAAGCACTGAATAAGTGGAGAATGGTAAACATACTAATTCTGGCGAGGATAGGCCTGTGGATCATCCTGTTGTGATACTGGTGATTAGTCTACGAATAATCCTGGTGTGATTTTGGTGAAGACAGCCCCATGAACAATCCTGGATTGATTCTGGTAAAGATAGGCCTCTGGATCTTCCTAATGACAACGGGATAAATTAAGTGACTCATGAATACTTACAGAATGGCATCGTGCAACGAATCAGTTTAAACCAATTTAACATAATATTAACATTTATTATGTACTTACACTTATAACTGACTCCCGATATATGTTCTCAGGCATATCTCAACTTCCTGAGGGAAGGAGAGCCCACAACTCTCCCTCTCTCTCCTATCTTTCCTATCTTTCCTACCTTTTCTCCTTCCCCCCTCACCCTTCCCCATCCAGCGCCACCCCTCTCTATCTCTGTATTATTTTAAGCTATTAAGCAGCATCATTCTCAATACCACAACACCATCCTGAATCGCCAAGACATAGTGAAAGATACGACAGTATTCACACGCCCCGACGACCGTAGGAGGCTTCGTACGCTGGAGGCTGTGTTCATTCTGGGGCTGACACCAGCTGTCAACACCCAGATGAATTCGGCATCAAGCATACAGATGTTTTATTGTATACTCGATGCAATGATCAATGTTCGATACAATAGTCCTTCATTGACCCGGAGGGAAGCTGTAGTACCTGTTGGACAACTAGAGGCCGGAGTCAGGCAACAATCACCTCATCCTACCCGACGATTAAAGGGGGTTAGGTGAATCGTAATGAGGTGTACCCACGCTTGCATATGTTTAGATTTCTCCTTGTAAGCACAGTATATCTGTGTCTCCTTGTAAGCACAGTATATCTGTGTCTCCTTGTAAGCACAGTATATCTGTGTCTCCTTGTAAGCACAGTATATCTGTGTCTCCTTGTAAGCACAGTATATCTGTGTCTCCTTGTAAGCACAGTATATCTGTGTTAGTGTAACAGAGGATATGTCACTCTGCGGACGAAACGTCGATCAATAAAAATGAAAAGATTAAGTGATCTGGTGTTTCTTCCCCCTCCAGATGGTAGAAGATATTTGCGTAGAATGGAAAATATCCAAAAGAATAGGAATAATAGTGACAATGTTGGTGTGATGAATGACATGTGAATTAGAGAAAACCTGATCCCAAAATATAATAATATTAAATGTATGGCGTAACGATGGGCAGATGGCGATGGCGTAAGCAAATGAGCAGAGTTTCATTCACCCTCATGCCCCTGTTACCAGCAGTAAATAGGTACCGTGGAGATAGGCAGCTGCTTCCTGGGGATGTGTCTGTGTGTGTGGGAAAAAAATCAGAGGATTGATTGACAGATGAGAGGTGAGTCGAAAGAGCCAGAGCTCAACCCGTGCAAGCACAAGTGGGTAAACCAGGTGAATACAAACATACAGGCACCGCTGGGAACCCCATTTAGTGCGTTTGTGTGTACTCACCTATTTATAGTTACCTATTTGGGCCTGCAGGGTAGAGCACTGGTTCTAGGATCCCGCCTTTCTAGCTGCCTGTTGTTATAGCAATGACTCCTGTCCGATTTCCCTATTATATCTGGTTTTAAAATTATAACCAGAGCTTGCTTCCACAACCTGCTCCTATAATTCACTCCAGTTGCCCACTACTCTCACGCTAAATGAAAACTTCCTAACATCTCTATGACTCCACTGAGTTTCCAGCTTCCACCCAACTGAGTTTATTTACTATTTGCATTTACTATTTGCAGTTACTATTTGTGTCTGTATAATCTAACTATTAGCTCTTGGACCTCGCCTTTCTAACAATCTATGTTTCCTCTACTATATCTACTATATACATATTTCTCTATAACACATGCGCGCGCGCGCACACACACACACACATCCTTTGGGAACAGCCCGTAGCAGCGATCTAACTCCCAGGGACCAATTTACTGCTAGATGAACAGATGCATCAGAGTGGAAGAAACTGCCTATTTGTTTCTGCCTCGGGCGGGAATCGAACCCGGAGCACTTAGGATTACGACTCCTGGGCGCTGACAACTCAACCACAAGGCTTCTAAGTGTTTGTGTGTGTGCGTGTATACTCACCTAGTTGTGCTTGCGGGGGTTGAGCTCAGGCTCTTTAGTCCCGCCTCTCAATCGTCAATCAACTGATGTATAGATTCCTGAGCCTACTGGGCACTATCATACCGCCACTTGAAACAGTATATGGAGTCTGCCTCCACCAAATCACTGACTAATGCATTCCATTTACTAACCATTCTGACACCGAAAAAGTTCTTCCAAACGTCCCTGTGGCTCATTTGGGTATTCACTTTCCACCTGTGTCCCCTTATTCGCGTTCCACCCGCGTTAAACAATTTATCCTTATCAACCCTGTCAATTTCTCTGAGAATTTTGTAGATAGTGATCATGTCTTCCCTTACTCTTATGTTTTCCAGTGTCGTGTGTGTATACTTACTTAGCTGTACTTACCTAGTGGTGCTGCGGGGGTTGAGCTCTGGGTCTTTGGTCCTCCCACTCAACTGTCAATCAACTAATGTACAGATTCCTAAACCTACTGGGCTCTATCATATCTACACTTGGAGCTGTGTATGGAGTCAGCCTCCACCACATCACTTCCTAATGCATTTAATTTATCTACTACTTTGACTCTGAAAAAATTCTTGCTAACGTCTTTATAGCTCATTTGGGCACTCAATTTCCACCTGTGTCCCCTAGTGCCCCTTGCGTTTAATAGTCTGTCTTTTTTTACCCTATAAATTTCTCTGAGAATCATGAATGTGGTGATCATGTCCCCTCTAACTCTTCTGTCTCCCAGTGACGTGAGGTTTAATTCCCGTAGTCTCTCCTGGTAGTTCATACCCCTCAGTTCGGGTACTAGTCTGGTGGCAAACATTTGAACCTTCTCCAGTTTAGTCTTATGCTTAACTAGATATGTACTCCATGCTTGAGCTGCATACTCCAGGATTGGTCTGACATATGTGGTATACAAAGTTCTGAAAGACTCCTTACGCAAGTTTCTAAAGGCCGTTCTTATGTTAACCATCCTGACATATGCCGCTGATGTTATCCTCTTGGTATGGGTTTTATGCGACAGGTCTGGCGTGATATCAACCCCAAAGTCTTTCTCTCTCTCTCTCTGACTCTTGAAGTATTTCATCTCCAAATGATTCCTTGTATCTGGCCTCCTGCTGCCTACGCCAATCTTCATTACATTACATTTCCTTGGGATAAACTCTAACAACCATCTGTTCGACCATTCCTGAACTTGTCCATGTCTTCTTGAAGCCTCAAGCAGTCCTTTCTGTCTTAATCCATCTCATAATTTTGGCATCATCAGCAAACATTGAGTGAAGTAAGTCTATACCCTCTGGGAGATCATTTACGTATATCAGAAACAGGATAGGTTCGAGTACAGAGCACTGTGGGACTCTACTGATGACTTCACGCCAATCAGAGGTCTCACCCCTCACTATAACTCTGCTTCTTATTGTGTGTGTGTGTGTGTGTGTTTGTGTGTGTGTATCTATGTGTACTCACCTAATTGTGCTTGCGGAGGTTGAGCTTTGGCTCTTTGGTCCCGCCTCTCAACTGTCAATCAACTGGTGTACAGATTCCTGGGCCTATTGGGCTCTAAGTGTTGAGGTGTTGAGGTGTGTTGGTGTGTTTCTGTGTGTGTTCTCAACTAATTGTACTCACCTAATTGTGCTTGCTGGGGTTGAGCTCTGGCTCTTTGGTCCCGCCTCTTAACCATCGATTAACAAGTGTGCAGGTTCCTGAGCCTATTGGGCTCTATCATATCTACACTTGAAACTGTGTATGGAGTCAGCCTCCACCACATCGCTTTCTAATGCATTCTATTTGTCAACCACTCTGACACTTAAAAAGTTCTAATATCTCTGTGGCTCATTTGGGCACTCAGTTTCCACCTCCGTCCCCTAGTGAGTGTGCCCCTTGTGTTAAATAGACTGTCTTTATCTACCCTATCAATTCCCCTGAAAATCTTGAATGTGGTGATCGTGTCCCCCCCCTAAATCTTCTGTCTTCCACCAAAGTGAGGTTTAATTCCCGTAGTCTTTGAACCTTTTCCAGTTTGTTCTTATCCTTGACTAGATATGGATTCCATGCTGGGGCTGCATACTCTAGGATTGGACTGACATATGTGGTATAGAAGGTTCTGAATGATTCCTTACACAAGTTTCTGAATGCCGTTCCTATGTTGGCTAGCCTGGCATATGCCGCTGAAGTTATCCTCTTGAAATGGGCTGCAGGAGACAGGTCTGGCGTGATATCAACCCCCAAGTCTTTTTCTTTCTCTGATTCTTGAAGTATTTCATCTCCCAGATGATACCATGTATCTGGCCTCCTGCTCCCTACACCTATCTTCATTACATTACATTACCTTGGGTTAAACTCTAACAATCATTTGTTTGACCATTCCTTCAGCTTGTCTAGGTCTTCTTGGAGCCTCAAGCAGTCCTCCTTTGTCTTAATCCTTCTCATATTTTTGGCATCGTCCGCAAAGATTGAGAGAAATGAATCTATACCCTCCAAGAGATCATTTACGTATATCAGAAACAAGATAGGACCAAGTACAAAGCCCTGTGGGACTCCACTGGTGACTTCACGCCAATCGGAGGTCTCACCCCTCATCGTAACTCTCTGCTTCTTATTGGTTAGGTACTCCCTTATCCACTGGAGCACCTTACCAGCTACACCTGCCTGACTCTCCAGCTTATGTACCAGCCTCTTATGCGGTACTGTGTCAAAGGCTTTCCGACAATCCAAGAAAATGCAGTCCGCCCAGCCTTCTCTTTCTTGTTTAATCTTTGTCACCTGGTCGTAGAATTCAATTAAGCCAGTCAGGCTAGATTTACCCTCCCTGAACCCATATTGGTGATTAGTCACGAAGTCCCTTCTCTCCAGATGTGTTACCAGTTTTTTTCTCACGATCTTCTCCATCACCTTGCATGGTATACAAGTCAAGGACACTGGCCTTGACACACACACACACACTGTGTGTGTGTGTGTGTGTGTGTGTGTGTGTGTGTGTGTGTGTGTGTGTGTGTGTGTGTGTGTGTGTAAAGCATGCATCGCTAAACACAATATCATATTTTACCTGAATTATCGATTTTCTCGAGACCTCACATTTCAGCTGGCTATAGTTGTCTATTGTAAGAAAATTATACACGACAGTTTTTTCTTTCTGGCGCCTTTTGCTGCTGCTTGGATTGAAGTTTCAACACACGCGCTATATCCAGGTAAATGTCTGCAATATATTCTTATTTACGATTTTATACAAAACTCTGATGAACGCCCCCATGGCAGAGTGCGTGTACAGTTAGTGAATGTATATATATTTTTTTGTGATCGTCAATTGCATATATATATATATATATATATATATATATATATATATATATATATATATATATATATATATATATATATATATATATATATATATATATTCCCTCCATTTCCCCACTCCACAGTCCCCTCGTCCTCCCCACATCCTCAACACCCCCGTCTCCTCGTCCACTCCACCATTACCCCCTCCCCACCATCCCCTCACTCAAGTCCCCTCGTCCTCCGTACCCTTACCCACTCCCTCGTCAAATGATCTTAAGTTCCCATGACTGAAATATAAGAAAAACAATTGAAAAACGAAATGAAAAACAATGAAAAAGTAAAAAAAAAACTATTCTCACAAAATGAACGGTATGGTAAACAACAAAGCTCAATTCTAATGCAATGTCACACAAAATAATTAAATCAAAATGAAATAAATCGAAATCTATGAAAATTCAATTTATCAATGAAATCAGAAAAATTGAAATGAAATCAAAACATATTTAGAATAACGTAAGTTGCTCTAACGTGCAACAGATTGCGCTGTGTTTAAAAAAAATTATGTTTTTATCTGTCACAGGTGTGGCATCAAAGCATATACTCACGAAATAAACGGTATGGTAAACAACATAGCTTAGTTCCAATGCAGTGTCACATAAAATAATTAAATCAAAATGAAAATAAATCGAAATGCATGGAAATTGAATTTGTCAATGCAATCGGAAACATTGAAATGGAATTGTACCATATTTAGTATAGCGTGTGTGGCTGTTACGTGCAACAGATGGAACTGTTTCTTAAAAAAAATAGAATGCTTTTACCTGTCACATGTGTAGCATCTCTCCTTTTACGTACAAAATGAACAGTATGGTAAACAACACAGCTCAATTCCACACGTGTCACACAAAAAAATCAGTAAAAATAAAATAAATCGTGATATGATATAAATCGAATCGTGATATAAATCGTGTATATGAGTGGGATGGGTGGTTAAAAATAGGAGCTGCCTCGTATGGGCCATAGGCCTTCTGCAGTTACCTTTGTTCTTATGTTCTTATGTTCTTAAATCATAATCTTTGAAAATTAATTTATCAATGCAATTGGAAACATTGAAATGAATTGTAACAATTTATATAGCAGGTGTGTTGCTATTACGTACAACAGATGGCGCCGTTTTTTTGAAAAAAACATGTTTTACCTGTCACTGGTGTGGCATCTATGTAATAGGTATTATAAAATACATGCATATTCAAATCAAACGTTGTGTCAGAATTTCAAAACAATCGGGGAAGAACTTGGGAGATTACAGCATGTGTTGCCCGTACGTCCAACAGATGGCATTATTTTAAAAGAAAGCATGTTTTTACCTTCGCAGGTGGGCATGTATATAGTCTATATAAATAAAAATGGAAATGTTCGTTTGTTCAAAATCGATAATCTCCAAAAGTTCGTTACCGATTGCTTTGAATTTTCACACAATGTTCCATTCGTATCCGGTCAGTTTTTTTATATACATACTATATAGATGACACGTCTGTGACAGTAAAAAAAAATGTTTTTTTTCTTAAAAAAATGTTTTCATGTGTTTTTCATGGAAGGAAAACTTCGTAACCTCTTTTCTGATTGCTTTGAAATCTTAACACAACGTTCCATTCGATTAGGCGCGTCTTTTATATATCTACATATACATGCCTCACCTGTGACAGGAAAAAAAATGTTTTTTTTTTAAACAGCGCTATCTGTTGAATGTAAGAGCAACACATGCTGTAATCTCTAAAAGTTCTTCACCAATTGCTTTGAAATCTTGACACAACGTTGCAATCGAATAGGCGCGTCTTTTTATATACCTACTATATCGATGCCACCCCTGTGACAGGTAAAAACCATGCGTTTTTGAAAAACAGCGCCATCTGTTACACATAATGGCAACATTCACGATATGCTAAATATGTCACGAATTCCATTTCAATGTTTCCGATTACATTGATAATTTTTTGTTCATAGATTTCGATTTATTTATTTTTTATTTAACTAATTTGTGTGACATTGTGTTGGAATTGAGCTGTGTTGTTTACCATACCGTTCATTTCGTAAGTATAAGTATAGATGCCACACCTATGATAGGTAAAATTATGCTTTTCTTGACAAACAGCGCCATCTGCTGCATGTAAGAGCAACACACATGCTATACTAAATATGTTACAATTCCATTTCAATGTTTCTGATTGCATTGATAAATTTAATTTTCATAAATTTTGATTTATTTTCATTTTGATTGGATTATTTTATGTGAATTGCATTGGAATTCAGCTGTGTTGTTTACCATACCGTTCATTTCGTAGGTATAGTATATTTTTTATTTTTTCATATTTTCATTTCATTTTTTTAACTATTTTTCTTATACTTTAGTGATGGGAACATCAGATCACTTGATATTCCCAGTTTTCTGATGGGAACATCAGACTATTTAGGAAGGCATCAGACGAGGGAGTGGGGAATCGTGGGGATGACGAGGGGACGGAAGTGAGAGTTGGTGGGAAGGATGAGGGAATAATGGTGAGGAAGGACGAGGGGACGGGGGAGGTGGGGGATGAGGGATGGGGGAAATGGAGAATGGGGAGAGGACAAAGGGACAGGGAGTGGGGCATGGTGGGAAGGAAGAGGGGCGGTGGAGAGGGAATGGTGGGGAGGCGAGGAGACGGTGGAATGGGAAATGGTGGGAGGCGAGGAGACGGTGAGTAGAGAACTGTGGGGAGGACTGGGGGACAGGGAAGGTTGTTTTTGGTTGTGATAGGGCTCAACGCACGTGCGTTGCTGAGCCACAGCAACGCGTGGCGGGTACTGCTAGTTGGTATATAAAATCACGCGCCTATTCGAATGCAACGTCGTGTCAAAATTACACGTGACGGAAACAAATGAGGAACACGTGAGGAACACAAATGCGAACAAGCCTGAATGGCCCCAGGACTATATGCGAATGAAAACTCACACCCCAGAAGT
>WNGS01003388.1:5805608-5828921 GCA_020271785.1 Procambarus virginalis
TTAGATATATATATATATAATAAAATATATATTAGCATATCTATATATAGATTATTATATAATAGCACTATATCTATATATATATATATATATATATATAGTATATAATATTGGAGCCTCTTTCTGATTTATAGAATATAGTTTAAATCATGACCGACAAAGTTAAGATTAATATTCTAACACGAATTTCGTAATATTTCTTATGTTTGTTTTTCTGATGACGCAGGTACCTGATGTCAGACATCTGCAGGAGCTGAAGAAGCGTTTGAGCAGAATTCTGTGTTACGTTTCACTTACGAGATGGAGAAGGATGGAAGCTGCCCTTTCTAGATGTAACAGTCATGGAAAGGAGCGGAGGTTTCCACACTGCAGTCTACACTAAGGAAACAAACATAGGAATGTGCCTAAATGCCAACAGTGACTGCCCAGATAGGTACAAGAGGAGTGTTGTTAACGCTTATGTCGACCGTGCTCTCAGCCACAGCTCAGAATGGAAGCAAGTCGACGAAGAACTCTGTAGAGTAAGGCAGGTCCTAGTCAACAACGGCTTCTCCAATGGTTTCATTGAAGACATCATAAGAAGGAAAGTGAAACGCCATGCAACCTCTGAAGATACAACTAACACAACACCTACCCCCTATTAGACTATTTTACAGGAACTTCTTCTCCACAGCTCATAAAACGGAGGAAGGGTCCTGAAAGATATTGTTAATAGAAACGTTATCCCTACAGACAAAAATCAGAAGATACAATTGACGATTTACTATAAAACCAAGAAACTGCCACCTACTCATGAGAAACTCTCCAGACACAAAGCAGAACGCTTTGAAAGAGACCAATGTCGTCTATGCCTTCAAATGCCCACTTGGGGACTGTAAGCCCCAAAGAACTCAATATATAGGCAAGACAACAACATCTCTTTCCAGGCGATTAACGATGCATAAGCAACAGGGCTCTATCAAGGAACATATAATCTCTTCCCACAACCAAACCATCACCAGAGAAATCTTAACAAACAACACAGAAATCATTGATAGATACAGCGACAACAGGCGGCTTGACATCTGCGAGGCACTACACATCAAGAAGTCAACACCAGCAATCAACAGCAATTAACGCACAACTATATTCTACCCACTTCAAGACTCCGCTCCATTATAGAAACATCAAGAAATATGGGCCAATAGGCCTTCTGCAGTTACAGATCTATTCTTCCCTTTAGCTTATACCCATTGTTTCGTGTTCTGTGTTTGTTCTCACCTCACCCCAAACCATTGTAACATGTCACCTCACCCAAATGCAGGTATAAAAAAGAAAGCTGTTTAAACTCTGTTCAGTTATAGTTGTTTTGTAAACTAAAGTCTTTGAAAATGTAATAAGTTTTACGAAACGCGCTCAAGTGTCGCGTCAGACTAAAAAAAAAAAAAAAAAAAAAAAATGAATTTTGGAGAATTGATTTTTCATTTACCGTCATCAGTAAAACAAACATAAGGAAAATTGAGAAAATTCGTGTTAGAATTATTAATCTTACTTTTTCGGTCATATTTAATAACATATGTCTACAGGAAAGACTGCTACCAAAATATACTAATATATATATATATATATATATATATATATATATATATATATATATATATATATATATATATATATATATATATATATATATATATATACCACACTACAAAATCTTCTTTGCAATCCCTATTATCTCCCATAAACGAAAATCTAAAAGAAAACTATCTTAAGCCTAAAAGGCCTTACACATTTTACGGTCTTGAGACATTAAAGTCAAAAGCATATTGCAAAATTTATGTAAGGCAAAGTTGGCTCTTACAGCCTGAGCACATTGCTGAGAGGAATTTCAAAATTCAATATTATGGTGAGTTATGATTCAGAAAAATGTCGCTTGAATTTATCAGTTGTGTTAGTTTGGCGAAACACGTTCCTGTTAAGATATCGAGATTTATAATAATAATAAATAATAATAATAAATTTTTATTCAGGAAAAGTACTTACATAGTTGATTTACAAACGTAATGTTGGATTTATGGATATAGCTAGTACATACAATACTTAAAGCCACTAATACGCATAGCGTTTCGGGCAAAAATTTATCAATATATCAAATATATGATAACATATCATCAAATATACATTAAAATATGCTAGGTAATATATACACAAATTTTTACTGACTGTGAATATTAATATACAATTAGATAAGCGAATAGATGAACCCAGAAATTAAATATTCGATGACCTTGATAATTAAATCAATAAATAAAGGAAGTAATAATCAGGTTTAAAAAAACGTGTCAGATGGTATTGACAAAAAAAAATTATGACTTTCCGCTGTTGGAGCCAGGAAGCCTGTTAAGCTTATCCAGGCCTACCTAACCCAACGAGTGACCTTTTCCAGACGCACCTTCAACAATTCACTAACTGCTGGGCACCCATTTAATGCTAGGTGAAAAGTAATCTAGGGTTAATTAAACGAGCCACAATGCCTCGCTCTGCCAGGGAATCGAACTGGGGCACATCACATGATATGCTCAATCACTTGGGCTGGACGGTAGAGCGACGGTCTCGCTTCATGCAGGTCGGCGTTCAATCTCCGATCATCCTGACAAAGGCAGAAGACTTGATTCCTGGTAATGAATCATTGCAATATATGAGAGCCTCGACAGTGCCACAGTGAAGTAGCAGAGAGAGAGTTCTACCGTCGGTAGCAAGATTAACTACGCTTTTTATTTTGGGGAACCGGTCGGCCGAGCGGACAGCACACTGGACTTGTGATCCTGTGGTCTCGGGTTCGATCCCGGGCGCCGACGAGAAACAATGGGCAGAGTTTCTTTCACCCTATGCCCCTGTTACCTAGCAGTAAAATAGGTACCTGGGTGTTAGTCAGCTGTCACGGGAAGCTGCATCCTGGGGGTGGAGGCCTGGTCGAGGACCGGGCCGCGGGGACACTAAAGCCCCGAAATCATCTCAAGATAACCTCAAGATAACATCCGATTGTGAGCCGTGCTCCCTGACCACTGACCCACAGGTCACTGAGACATACAGAGGTCAGCTCTAAGAGTATTGCATGAATAACTCCAAATAACAACTCACACGTAGATTGTAATCACCAAATTTTAATGCAAATTCAGAGTTGGTATTATCTCAGCTTATGAGATGAAGCAACATGCTATGAGCGATAATTTACATGGGATAATGTGGAAATGTCTGTCATCACTCCGTGCGTGATACGCATGTGTTATTGCAACCATCGCGTCGACACACACACACACATACACACACACACACACACACACACACACACACACACACACACACACACACACACACACACACACAAACTGTGTATGGAGTCAGCCTCCACCACATCACTGCCTAAAGCATTCCATCCGTTAACTACTCTGACACTGAAAAAGTTCCTTCTAACGTCTCTGTGGCTCATGTGGGTACTCAGTTTCCACCAGTGTCCCCTTGTTCGCGTCCCACCAGTGTTGAATAGTTTGTTCTTGTTTACCCGGTCGAAACCTACAAAATCCTCAGAGGAATCGACCGGGTAAACAAGGACAAACTATTCAACACTAGTGGGACCCGAACAAGGGGACACAGGTGGAAACTGTGTACCCACATGAACCACAGAGACGTTAGAAGGAACTTTTTCAGTGTCAGAGTAGTTAACGGATGGATTGCTTTAGGCAGTGATGTGGTGGAGGCTAACTCTATACACAGTTTCAAATGTAGATATGATAGAGCCCAGTAGGCTCAGGAATCTGTACACCAGTTGATTGACAGTTGAGAGGCGGGACCAAAGAGCCAAAGCTCAATCCTCGCAAGCACAAATAGGTAAGTACAAATAGGTGAGTACACACACACACACACACACACACACACACACACACACACACACACACACACACACACACACACAGAAAGGACTTTCTACCACACCACCAGCATGTGTTCAGGAAGGATAAATCTTGCCCTACAGGTTTAATAGAATTCTACGTCCAGGTGGCAAATATTAAGAAAGAAAGAGAAGGATGGGCGGAATGCATTTTCTTGGACTGTCGGAAAGCCTTTCACACATTACCCCATAAGAGGCTGATCCATAAGCTGGAGAAACAGGCAGGAGTAACTGGCAGGGTGCTCCAGTTGGTAAGGGAGTACCTAAGCAATAGGAAGCATAGAGTTACAATGATGGGTGAGACCTCACACTGGCGTGACGTCACCAGTGGAGTCCCACAGGGCTCTGAACTCGGACCTATCCTGTTTTGATATATGTACATGATCTCTCAGATGGTAGGGGCTCATTCCTCTCAATATTTGCGGATGATGCCCAAATTATGAGAAGGATTAAGACAGAGGAGGACAGCTTGAGGCTTCAAGAAGACCTGGACAAGCTGAAGGAATGGTCTAACAAATGGTTGGAAGAGTTTAACCCAAGCAAATGTAATATAATAAAGATAGGTGTGGGAAGCAGGAGACCAGATACAAAGTATCATTTCGGAGATGAAATAATTCAAGAGTCAGAGAGAGAGAAAGACCTGGAGGTTGATATCACCCCAGACCTGTTCCCTGAAGCCCATATAGAGAGGATAATATCAACGGCATGTGCCAGGCTGGTAAACATAAGAACGGCCTTTAGAAATTTGTGTAAGGAATCATTCAGAACATTGTATACCACATATGTCAGACCAATTAAAGAGTATGCGGCTCCAGCATAAAGTCCATATCTAGTCAAGCATAAGACTAAGCTGGAAAAGGTTTAAATGTTTGCCACCAGACTAGTACCCGAGCTGAGAGGTATGAGCTACGAGGAGAGACTACTGGAATTAAACCTCACGTCACTGGAAGACAGAAGAATTAAGGGGGATATGATCACCACATACATGATTCTCAAAGGAAATGATAGGGTAGATAAATATAGACTATTTAACTCAAGGGACACACGCACTAGGGGACACAGGTGGAAATTTAGTGCCCAAATGAGCCATAGTGACATTAGAAAGAATGTTTTCAGTGTCGGAGTAGTTGACAAATGGAATGCATTAGGTAGTAAAGTGGTGGAGGCTGACTCCATACACAGTTTCAAGTGTAGATATGATGGAGCCCAATAGGTTCAGGAATCTGTACATCAGTTGATTGATTCAGAGGCGGGCCGAAAGAGCCAGAGCTCAACCCCTGAATGCACAACTAGGTAAGTACAACTAGGTGAATACACACACACACAAACTTCTAACAATAGAGACCAATGTTAATTCCAATCTTACCTGGGGACCAGTTTTATTTCTAATATATATAAATTATTGATATGTCTCCAAGAGTTGAGTCTTATATGTCGATGTCTGCGGATGACGAGAAATTAATGAGACGAGTTGTGACAGATGAGGATTGTAGGATCCTTCAAGAGGACTTGAACTAGTTACAAAGATGGTCGGAGAAATGGCTACTGAGTTCAACACGTCCAAATGTAAAGTGATGGAGCAGGCGACAGGAGAACAAAGGGACAGTACACAATGAAGGGGAACTACCTACCTGTGACGACTCGGAAATGAGACCTGGGAGTGGATTTAACACCAAACTTCATCAAACCAAACATCACTAAACCTAACTGCAGATCACATACAAATTGCCTCGCGTCAACAGCGTACTATACGGAAGCCAAAGTTAGGACTTCCTTCAGGAACCTAAATAAAGAGGCATTTAGTGCGCTTTACACCGCCAACGTGAGACTAGTTTTCGAGTATGCAGCCCCGTCATAGAGCCCCTACCTAATGAAACACAGAAGGACGTTGCAAAAGGTTCAGGAGTTTGCGACAAGGCTTGTCTCAAAATTGCGAGAGATGGGATGTGAAGAGGGACTCAAAGAACAGAACCTGCCGATGATAGAAAAAAGAAGAGAGAGGGGAGACATGATGGAGACATATAAAATAGGGGGAGTGAGAAGATGAATATGGAGGAAATGTTTACGTTGAATGTCAATAGAACAAAAGGCATGAGTGGAAGTTTGAGACCCAGAAGTGTCATAGACAATGAGAGGAGAGACCTTAGAGTGGTGGGATATTACCAGGGGCGTCCCACAAGGGTCAGTCTTGGGGCAGAGCGTATTCCTAATCTATGTAAACGACCTACGATCGACAAAGACATTCTTCCTTCTCAATTTTCGCGGATGATGCAAAACAATTTTGAGACGGGAGTTTCAGTGCGATGGGATTCGATTGAATTATGAGTTTCAATGCGATTGGAGGACTATATGAAACTACAGGAGAACGTGATGAAACTGAAATTAGTCAATGAAGTTACTATTAAAGCTCAACTCTAGCAAGTGCAAAGTACTGAAGCTGGGTACTGGGAACAAAAGGCCGGACACTAAGTATCACAGAGGAGAGGAAATCCTCGTAAAATTGAACAGAGAAAGTCATTAAAGTCAGAGAAAGTCATTGTAATATCAACCCCAAGGTTAATATTACACGAGTCTGTCACCAGCAGCAAGGAGCATGACAGCTGAGTGGACAGCGCACGGGATTCGTAATCTTGAGAGTCCGGGTTCGGTCCCCGATGGAGGCGGAAACAAATGAGCAGAGGTTTCAAATGGTTTAACCCTGATGCTCCTGTTCACCTAGCAGTAAATAGTTACGTGACAGTTAGACAGTTGCCACTGGCTGCTTCCTGGGTGTGTGTAACTAAAAGGAGGCCTGGTCGAGGACCGGGTCGTGGGGACGACAAGCCCCGAAATCATCTCAAGAATCTCAAGATAACCTAGCAGTCCACATCAAAAGAATGTCATCAGGTGCATACAGAAGGTTGGCTAATATAAGAATTAAATAGAATTAAGAATTACCAGTCTCCGTGGTGTAGTGGTAAGACACTCGCCTGGCGTTCCGCAAGCGCTTTGTCATGGGTTCGTATCCTGGCCGGGGAGGATTTACTGGGCGCAAATCCTTAACTGTTTAACTCAACAGTAAAATGTGTACTTGGTTGTAATAATGATTCTTCGCGGCGGGGATCGTATTCCAGGGACCTGCCCGAAACGCTATGCGTACTAGTGGCTGTACAAGAATGTAACAACTCATGTATACCTGGTTGATACCTGGTTGATGGTGTTTTGGGAGTTCTTCTACTCCCCAAGCCCGAGGCCAGGCTTGGCTTGGGGAGTAGTGCCTAGTGGACCAAACTGTGAGAGTTTGGTCCACTAGGATGTTGCTTGGAGCGGCCGCAGGCCCACATACCTACCACAGCCCGGTTGGTCCAGCACTCCTTGGAGGAATAAATCTAATTTCCTCTTGAAGATGTGCACGGTTGTTCCGGCAATATTTCTTATGCTTGCTGGGAGGGTGTTGAAGAACCGCGGACCTCTGATGTTTATACAGTGTTCTCTGATTGTGCCTATGGCACCCCTGCTCTTCACCGGTTCTATTCTGCATTTTCTTCCATATCGTTCACTCCAGTACGTTGTTATTTTATTGTATAGATTTGGTACTTGGCCCTCCAGTATCTTCCAGGTGTATATTATTTGATATCTCTCTCGTCTTCTTTCTAGTGAGTACATTTGGAGGGCTTTGAGACGATCCCAATAATTTAGATGCTTTATCGCGTCTATGCGTGCCGTACATGTTCTCTGTATTCCCTCTATTTCAGCAATCTCTCCTGCTCTGAAAGGGAAAGTGAGTACTGAGCAGTACTCAAGACGAGACAGCACAAGTGACTTGAAGAGTATAACCATTGTGATGGGATCCCTGGATTTGAAAGTTCTCGTAATCCATCCTATCATTTTTCTGGCTGTCGCAATATTTGCTTGGTTATGCTCCCTAAACGTTAGGTCGTCAGACATCATTATTCCCAAATTCTTTACATGCTGTTTTCCTACTATGGGTACATTTGATTGTGTTTTATACCCTGTATTATGTTTAAGGTCTTCATTTTTACCGTACCTGAGTACCTGGAATTTATCACTGTTAAACATCATGTTATTTTCTGATGCCCAATCGAAAACTTTATTAATATCAGCTTGAAGTTTTCAATGTCTTCAGCCGAGGTAATTTTTATACTGATTTTTGTGTCATCTGCAAAGGATGATACGAAGCTGTGACTTGTATTTTTGTCTATAACTGATATGAGAATAAGGAAAAGCAGCGGTGCAAGGACTTTACCCTGAGGTACAGAGCTTTTAACTGTACTTGGACTAGATTTTATATGGTTGACCGTTACTCGCTGAGTCCTGTTTGACAGAAAACTGAGTATCCAGCGTCCTACTTTACCGGTTATTCCCATTGACTTCATTTTATGTGCTATCACGCCATGGTCACATTTATCGAAGCCTTTGCGAAGTCCGTGTATATCACATCCGCATTCTGTTTTTTCTTCTAATGCCTCTGTGACTTTGTCGTAGTGCTCAAGTAGCTGCGAGAGGCACGATCTTCCCGCTCGAGATCCATGTTGGCCTGGGTTGTGAAGGTCATTGGTATATATCTCAAAAAAAAAAAAGTTTAGGAATCTGAAAAAGAGAGGTTCAGTTTCTTTTATATCATTTATTTCAGATCATTTCTGAAACATCCTCCACCAACAAGAAGTCCTTATGTCGTTAGACACAAAATGCAGCTGGAAATAGTTTAGGTATCCTACCAGACTTGTACCAGAGGTGAGAGGTATAAGTTACGAGGAAAACTAATAGAGCTAAACCTCACGTCACTAGAACACTATTTTAAATCTGTATTTACTGAAGAGGAACTTAACAATATGCCTTCAGCCGAACAAGTCTATGTGGGTGGGGACGAGGACAGGTTGACTAGTTTAGCAGTTACCAAGGAGGATGTAATTAAACAATTAGATAAACTCAAACCAAACAAATCCCCAGGGCCGGATGAAGTGTTTGCCAGGGTGCTTAAAGAATGCAAAGAGGAGCTTTGCGAGCCACTGTCTACCATGTTTAATAAATCAATAGAGTCAGACAGAGTGCCAGAGTCAAGGAAGGTTGCTAATGTGGTACCAATTTTTAAGTAAGGAGATAGATCACTTACGTCAAACTATCGGCCAATTAGCCTAACGTCTATTGTGGGAAAGTTACTTGAATCGATAATTGCAAATAAAGTTCGTCTTCATCTTGAAAAACATAAATTAATAAATGAGTCGCAACATGGTTTTACAAATGGCCGTTCATGTTTAACAAATTTGTAATCTTTTTATGCCAGCATAGTTGAAGCAGTTGATAGTGGTAAGAATTGTGATCTTGTGTACCTTGACTTTAGCAAAGCTTTTGATACAGTGCCAAATGAAAGACTGATTAAAAAGATAGAGGCTTATGGTATTGGGGGTGCTATTTTAAGCTGGATTAAGGCATGGCTATACCATAGGAAACAGAGTTAGTATAAATGGGGTTAAGTCAGAGTGGGTAAATGTTGTAAGTGGAGTGCCTCAAGGCTCTGTCTTGGGACCTCTGTTGTTTATAATATGTATAAATGATTTAGATTCAGGTTTGAGTAGCAACATTTGCAAATTTGATACAAATTTGTACATGATACAAAAATCGGTAGGGAAATTAACACGGAAGAAGACTCACTATCACTTCAAGTTGATCTAAAAAGGGTTTTGAAATGGTCAAAGGATTGGCAGATGCAGTTTAATGCTGATAAATGTAAAGTTTTGAGGCTAGGTAATGATGATAGAGATACAAGATACGAGCTAGATGGTGTTGAGATTGTGAAGTCGGATTGCGAAAGGGATCTGGGAGTTATGATTAGTAAGAATTTAAAACCAAAAGATCAATGCATGAATGTTCGTAATAAGGCAAATAGGACACTGGGATTTATTAATCGAAGCGTTAGTAACAAGACACCTGGTGTTGTTCTTCAGCTATATCTTGCTCTGGTTAGGCCCCATTTGGATTATGCCGTTCAGTCTTGGTTACCGTACTATAGAATGGATATAAATTTACTTGAACGTGTCCAGCCTGAGATGACAAAGTTAATTCCCCAAATTAGAAATCTTTCATATGAAGAAAGATTAACAAAGCTTAAATTGCATTCAATGGAAAGGCGAAGAGATAGGGGTGACATGATAGAAGTTTACAAGTGGATGAATGGACATAACAAAGGAGATATTAATAGGGTATTAAAAGTATCAACACAAGACAGAACACGAAACAATGGATATAAATTGGATAAGTTTAAATTTAGGAAAGACTTGGGTAAATACTGGTTCGGTAACAGGGTTGTTGATTTGTGGAACCAATTGCCGCGTAACGTGGTGGAGGTGGGGTCCCTCGATTGTTTCAAGCGTAGGTTGGACATGTATATGAGTGGGATTGGGTGGTTATAAATAGGAGCTGCCTAGTATGGGCCAATAGGCCTTCTGCAGTTACCTTTGTTCTTATGTTCTTACGTAACAGAGAAGAAACAGGAGACATTATTACCACATTGAAAATATTCTGGGGAATAAACAGGGCAGCAAGGACACACTGCTTAGCATGGGTAGAACGCAAACAAGGAGACATACATTCTATGTATTGACATAAGCCACAGAGCCATAAGAAATAATGTTTTCCTTTGTCAACAGTGAGTAAATGGAATCTACCATGAAGTGCAGTTCATCTCCATACACAGATTTAAATGCAGATGTGACCGAGACCAATAGACTCTGGAACCTATATAACCGTCGATTAAGGCAGAGGCGGGCCCAAGAGCCATGCCTCATCCCCCCGCAAATAAAAACAATGTGAGTACACACAGGTGCATATTATGTACTAGTAAACATGGAGAACACTGCCATTCAGACACTGATATCAAGACTGTGACGTCCCGCTATACAACCAATCACGTGTTGCCAGTTGTGGCCGACAATGACCACACGGTGAATGGCTCTCAGCTCCCACAACAGTTCACCAATTACAGCTTGAAGAATTTATCGATCAAAGAGAAGCAAAAAGAAAGTTTCAATGAAGAGTTCCATTCATTGATGAACTATATGACTGTTGCTAAGTTCGTTTCCGCCAATGAAACGAACAATGTGTTTAACGCCTCGAGACCTGTTAAGTCAGCGTCACTGAGATGATACTGAACCGTGTGGTCCCTCTGCCGGAGGCGCTAACCTCGTTACTGGGCAGGTGAATGACTGTGCACGCATGGGACCTCCCACTATATTATTACACCTTATGCCTCGCCTATGTACTGGTTTATAAGATGTACAATAATGAAAACTCGCTCACACAAATATACTCAGAATCAGATAACCCATCTATAATTATTTTTAATTATCGAGCAACATAATTTGATTTATAAATTATGAGCAGGCGAGAAAAGCAATTCATGGTTTTCTTAATACGAATTACAATACATTTCCCATCTGCATCTCCTACCATTGTAAAACAATGTGTCTCATTGGGAGTACGCTCTAACATCCCTATGATGCTGTAAGACTTTTCCTCAGATGTTTATCTCCAGCCACACCACGTCGGAAGTTTTCTTTAGTCTGGCAAGGAAGGAGCATCTTCGACAAGGAAGTCAGGGAATGGTCGGCTCTTGTGAGAAGTTCCCGGTGGCCAGCAAGACCAAGAACCGGGCCGCCACCTGCAACCCCCGTGCGAGAGACAGGAGAAGTGGGAAAGGGAGATGAAAAGTCAAGAAGGAAGTGAGGGGAAGATAGAGGATGGGAAGGAGAGTCGTAGGAATGGAGGGAAATAGGTACGATAAAGCAAGGGTGGAGGGATAAAAGACGATAGTTTAGGATGCATCGAAGGATAGATGGGAGGGAAGGAGCGAGGGAAAAACAGAGGCAAGGAAGGATGGAGAGATGAAGGACAGGTGGGAGGGAAGAGAGGAACAGGGCTTAAAGACACACCCAACATGACGACAGCTCTTGTGTTACTTGGGAAGCGAAATTACTTGGGTCGTTTAACTCACCATGTCGTGGAGTTTAAGTGTGGCTCCTCCTTTGTCACTGCTGTTCCGTCTTATCTCACTCTTCTTGCTTTACTGTTGTCTTGTGGTGCTTTGACCTTCCTTGTTGTCTATGCCCTTCCCTGTTGTCTTTGTCCTTCCTTGTTGTCTATGCCCTTCCCTGTTGTCTTTATCTTGCTGTGTCTTTTATTTTGTATGAAAATGCAATGAAGTAAACGAGCAGGTTTAAGAAGTCAACTCCAGTCGCAAATTAAATATTAAATATGATAGAAAAACAGGTTGGGAGGCAAAGTATTAGGCATCCAGAGGGTGGGAAGGAGGGGGGAGGGGGGTCCAAGAACTAGAGCTCGATCTCCCATCAGAAATAGGACACCATTCACACTCACCCCCCCCCCTCCCCTGCCCCAAACCAGAAACTACACAACTAGCGTGACTGCCATGCCACCTCTGACAACACTAGCACAGGAGCAGACACCATCCTATCTACCCAAAATCAACCACATATCTGTTCAACCTACGACTGAAGCAATCAAAGAGATCCTACGTTATGCCCCGTTTTCTTTTAACAGGAACGAAGGAACACAAACATGACGAGATGCGAACATTTGCCCGGCACTGTTCCGGGGCGGTTCCCTTCGGTGTCGACATTTCCAGTAAAATTGTCGGTGGGCAGAAATACTTAACATAGCTATCTGGGCTCCTCAGCGGTTCAATATTCAAATAAAATATGCTATCACCGCTACGACAACAAGGAAGTTATAGGTCTGAGCGGCAGCCATGCTCGCCTGTAGTAAAGACTTTATGGGCTTTATTTACGACGTCGTGTTCCGGGAGTCGTGTTCTGGGAGCCGTGTTCTGGGAGCAGTGTTCTGGGAGCAGTGTTCTGGGAGCCGTGTTCTGGGAGCCATGTTCTGGGAGCCGTGTTCTGGAGCCGTGTTCCAGGAGCCGTGTTCTGGGAGCCATGTTCTGGGAGCCGTGTTCTGGGAGCCGTGTTCTAGGAGCCGTGTTCTAGGAGCCGTGTTCTGGGAGCCGTGTTCTGGGAGCCGTGTTCTGGGAGCTATGTTCCGGGAGCCGTGTTCTAGGAGCCGTGTTCTGGAAGCCGTGTTCTGGGAGCCATGTTCTGGTAGCCGTGTTCTAGGAGTCATGTTCTGGAACCCGTATTCTGGGAGCCGTGTTCTGGAACCCGTGTACTGGGAGCCGTGTTCTGGGAGCCATGTTCTGGGAGCCGTGTTCAAGGAGTCATGTTCTGAAACCCGTGTTCTGGGAGCCGTGTTCTGGGACCCGTTTTCTGGGACCCGTGTTCTGGGGCCCGTGTTCTGGGAGCCGTGTTCTGGGAGCCGTGTTCTAGGAGCCGTGTTCTGGAAGCCGTGTTCCGGGACCCTTGTTCTGGGAGCCGTGTTCTAGGAGCCGTGTTCCAGGAGCCTTGCTCTGGGAGCCGTGTTCTGGGAGCCGTGTTCTAGGAGCCGTGTTCTGGGAGCCGTGTTCTAGGAGCCGTGTTCTGGGAGCCATGTTCTGGGAGCCGTGTTCTGGGAGCCGTGTTCTAGGAGCCATGTTCTGGGAGCTGTGTTCTGGGAGCCATGTTCTGGGAGCCGTGTTCTAGGAGCCGTGTTCTCGGAGCCGTGTTCTGGGAGCCGTGCTCTGGGAGCCGTGCTCTGGGAGCCGTGTTCTAGGAGCCGTGTTCTGGGAGCCATGTTCTGGGAGGCGTGTTCTGGGAGCCGTGTTCTAGAAGCCGTGTTCTGGGAGCCATGTTCTGGGAGCCGTGTTCTGGGAGCCGTATTCTAGGAGCCGTGTTCTGGGAGACGTGTTCTGAGGGCCGTGTTCTGGGAGCCGTGTTCCAGGAGCCGTGTTCTGGGAGCCGTGTTCTGGGAGCCGTGTTCTGGGAGCCGTGTTCTGGAAGCCTTGTTCTGGGAGCCGTGTTCTGGGAGCCGTGTTCTAGGAGCTGTGTTCTGATAGCCATGATCTGGGAGCCGTGTTCTGGGAGCCGTGTTCTGGGAGCCGTGTTCTGAGAGCCGTATTCTGGGAGCCGTGTTCTGGGACCCGTGTTCTGGGACCCGTGTTCTAGGAGCCGTGTTCTAGGAGCCATGTTCTGGGAGCTGTGCTCTGCGAGCCATGTTCTGGGAGCCGTGTTCTGGGAGCCGTGTTCTAGGAGCCGTGTTCTGGGAGCCGTGTTCTGGAAGCCATGTTCTGGGAGCCGTGTTCTGGGAGCCGTGTTCTGGGAGCCATGTTCTGGGAGCCGTGTTCTGGGAGCCGTGTTCTAGGAGCCGTTTTCTGGGAGCCGTGTTCTGGGAGCCGTGTTCTGGGAGCCGTGTTCTGGGAGCCGTGTTCTGGGAGCCGTGTTCTGGAAGCCGTGTTCTGGGAGCCGTGTTCTGGGAGCCGTGTTCTGGGAGCCGTGTTCTAGGAGCCGTGCTCTGGGAGCCGTGTTCTGGGAGCCGTGTTCTGGGAACCGTGCTCTGGGAGCCATGTTCTGGGAGCTGTGTTCTGGGAGCCGTGTTCTGGGAGCCGTGTTTTAGGAGCTATGTTCTGGGAGCCATGTTGCTGGAGCCGTGTTCTAGAAGCCATGTTCTGCGAGCGATGTTAAGGGAGCCGTGTTCTGGGAGTCGTGTTCTAGGAGCCGTGTTCTGAGATCCGTGTTCTGGGAGCCATGTTCTGGGAACCGTGTTCTAGAAGCCGTGTTCTAGGAGCCGTGTCCTAGGAGCCATGTTCTGGGAGCCATGTTCTGGGAGCCGTGTTCTGGGAGCCGTGTTCTAGGAGCCGTGTTCTGGGAGCCATGTTCTGGGAGCCATGTTCTGGGAGCTGTGTTCTGGGAGCCGTGTTCTAGGAGCCGTGTTCTAGGAGCCGTGTCCTAGGAGCCATGTTCTGGGAGCCGTGTTTTGCGAGCCGTGCTCTAGGAGCCGTGTTCTGGGAGCCATGTTCGGGGAGCCGTGGTCTGGGAGCCGTGTTCTAGGAGCCGTGTTCTAGGAGCCGTGTTCTGGGAGCCGCGTTCTGGGAGCCGTGTTTGTGGGAGCCGTATTCTGGGAGCCGTGTTCTGGGACCCTAGTTCTGAGAGCCGTGTTCTGGGAGCCGTGTTCTAGGAGCCGTGTTCTGGGAGCCGTGTTCGGGAGCCGTGTTCTAGGACCCGTGTTCTGGGACCCGTGTTCTAGGAGCCGTATTCTGGGAGCTGTGTTCTGGGAGCCGTGTTCCAGGAGCCGTGTTCTGGGAGCCATGTTCTAGGAGCCGTGTTCTAGGAGCCGTGTTCTGGGAGCCGTGTTCTGGGAGCCATGTTCTGGGAGCCGTGTACTGGAGCCGTGTTCTAGGAGCCGTGTTCTGGGAGCCATGTTCTGGGCGCCGTGTTCTGGGAGCCGTGTTCTGGAAGCCGTGTTCAGGGAGCCGTGTTCTAGGAGCCGTGTTCTGGAAGCCGTGTGTCGGGACTCTTGTTCTGAGAGCCGTGCTCTGGGAGCCGTGTTCTGGGAGCCATGTTCTGGGAGCCGTGCTCTGCGAGCCGTGTTCTAGGAGCCGTGTTCTGGGAGCCATGCTCTGGGAGCCGTGTTCTGGGAGCCGTGTTCTACAAGCTGTGTTCTGGGAGCCATGTTCTGGGAGCCGTGTTCTGGGAGCCGTGTTCTGGGATTCGTGTTTTAGGAACCGTGTTCTGGGAGCCATGTTCGGGGAGCCGTGTTCTGGGAGCCGTGTTCTGGGAGCCGTGTTCTGGTAGCCGTGTTCTGGGAGCCGTGTTCTGGGAGCCGTGTTCTGGGAGCCGTGTTCTGGTAGCCGTGTTCTGGGAGCCGTGTTCTGGGTGCCGTGTTCTGGGAGCCGTGTTCTGGTAGCCGTGTTCTGGTAGCCGTGTTCTGGGAGCCGTGTTCTGGTAGCCGTGTTCTGGGAGCCGTGTTCTGGGAGCCGTGTTCTAGTAGCCGTGTTCTGGGAGCCGTGTGCTGGTAACCGTGTTCTGGTAGCCGTGTTCTGGGAGCCGTGTTCTGGTAGCCGTGTTCTGGTAGCCGTGTTCTGGTAGCCGTGTTCTGGGAGCCGTGTTCTGGGAGCCGTGTTCTGGGAGCCGTGTGGGGGAGATCACAGAACTGAGAGTTCAGCAGCTTCAAACGCTCTGAGCCTGTTATAATCAATGGCAATAATGCTTAAAGGTGAAATATTTGCAGCTATACACTCCCTTTCTATAATACTCAGCTGCTCTACATGTTCAACATATAAAATATTTAGCTGATGAACATGCTTCGCAGCAATAATGCTCGAGAGACATACACGCTACACAGCAATACATACTACGTGGCTTTACCTTCTCTGTAACTATGTATAACTCCGCAGGTATACACGCTCTACATCTATAATACTCTATAGGTTTGAAACGATACAAAAATCGGGAGGGAAATAAACACAGAAAAAGACTCGCTATCACTTCAAGACGATCTGAATAGGGTTATGAAATGGTCAAAAGATTGGCAGGTGTAGTTTAGTGCTGACAAATGTAAGATTTTGAGGCTCGGTAATGATGATAGAGTTACAAGATGTGTTTATCCCCGCGTACTAGATGGTGTTGAGATTGCGAAAGGGATCTGATCGTTATGATTAATAAGAATTTAAAGCCAAAATTTAAGCCACAGATTCATAAATGCTCGAAATAAAGCAAATAGGAAACTGGGATTTATTTCTGGAAGCGTTATTATTCTTCAGGTATATCTTGCTCTTGTTAGGCCATATATAGATTATGAAGTTCGGTTTTGGTCGACATACCATAGAATGAATATAAGTTTACTAAAATGCGTCCAACGTAGGATGACAAAGTTAATCCCGCAAATTAGAAAGCTGTCATATGAAGAAAGATTTACAAAGCTTAATTTACATTACATTACAGCAGGGGTGCCATTGGCACAATCAGAGAACACTGTATAAACATCAGAGATCCGCGGTTGTTCAACACCCTCCCAGCAAGCATAAGAAATATTGCCGGAACAAGCGTGGACATCTTCAAGAGGAAACTAGATTTATTCCTCCAGCGAGTGCCGGACCAGCCGGGCTGTGGTGGGTATGTGTGCCTGCGGGCCGCTCAAAGCACCAGCTTGTGGACCAAACTCTCACAAGACAAGCCTGGCCTCGGGCCGGGCTTGGGGAGTAGAAGAACTCCCAGAACCCCATCAACCAGGTATCAACCAGGTAACATTCTCTAGAAAGGCGATAAATTAGGGTGACATGACAAAGGTATACAAGTCCCTTATACACCTGTATGTACACCATTTCAAAACCCTATTTAGATCGTCCTGAAGTGAAAGTAAGTTTTTTTTCCGTGTTTATTTCCTTCCAGATTTTGGTATCATCTGCAAATAGGCAAATATTGCTGCCCGAACCTGAATCAAAATAATTATATGTGAATGAGATTGACTGGATATAAAAAAATAGTTGCCTCGTATGGACCAATAGGCCTTCTACAGTTACCGTCATTCTTATGTGCTTATGTTCTTATAATGCTCTGTAGCAATACCTGTCGCGCCGCTATACATGCTCTCCAGCTATACACGCCTCCCGCTATACATGCTCCCCCGCTATACATGCTCCGCCGCTATACATGCTCCCCCGCTATACATGCTCCCCGCTATACAAGGCTCCCCCGCTATACATGCTCCCCCGCTATACATGCTCCCCCGCTATACATGCTCCGCCGCTATACATGCTCCCCCGCTATACAGGCTCCCCCGCTATACAAGGCTCCCTCGCTATACATGCTCCCCCGCTATACATGCTCCCCCGCTATACAGGCTCCCCCGCTATACAGGCTCCCCGCTATACAGGCTCCCCCGCTATACAGGCTCCCCCCTATACATGCTCCCCCGCTATACAGGCCCCCCGCTATACAGGCTCCCCCGCTATACATGCTCCCCGCTATACAGGCTCCCCCGCTATACATGCTCCCCCGCTATACAGGCTCCCCCGCTATACATGCTCCCCCGCTATACATGCTCCCCCGCTATACATGCTCCCCGCTATACAGGCTCCCCCGCTATACATGCTCCCCGCTATACAGGCTCCCCCGCTATACAGGCTCCCCCGCTATACAGGCTCCCCCGCTATACAGGCTCCCCCGCTATACATGCTCCCCCGCTATACATGATCCCCCGCTATACAGGCTCCCCCGCTATACAGGCTCCCCCGCTATACATGCTCCCCCGCTATACATGCTCCCCCGCTATACATGCTCCCCCGCTATACAGGCTCCCCCGCTATACAGGCCCCCCCGCTATACATGCTCCCCCGCTATACATGCTCCCCCGCTATACATGCTCCCCCGCTATAAGGCTCCCCCGCTATACAGGCTCCCCCGCTATACAGGCTCCCCCGCTATACAGGCTCCCCCCTATACTGGCTCCCCCGCTATACAGGCTCCCCCGCTATACAGGCTCCCCCGCTATACAGGCTCCCCCGCTATACATGCTCCCCGCTATACAGGCTCCCCCGCTATACAGGCTCCCCCGCTATACAGGCTCCCCGCTATACAGGCTCCCCCGCTATACAGGCTCCCCCGCTATACAGGCTCCCCCGCTATACATGCTCCCCGCTATACAGGCTCCCGCTATACAGGCTCCCCCGCTATACAGGCTCCCCCGCTATACATGCTCCCCCGCTATACAGGCTCCCCCGCTATACATGCTCCCCCCGCTATACATGCTCCCCCGCTATACATGCTCCCCGCTATACATGCTCCCCCGCTATACATGCTCCCCGCTATACAGGCTCCCCCGCTATACAGGCTCTCCCGCTATACAGGCTCCCCCGCTATACAGGCTCCCCGCTATACAGGCTCCCCCGCTATACAGGCTCCCCCGCTATACATGCTCCCCCGCTATACATGCTCCCCCGCTATACAGGCTCCCCCGCTATACAGGCTCCCCCGCTATACAGGCTCTCCCGCTATACAGGCTCCCCCGCTATACAGGCTCCCCGCTATACAGGCTCTCCCGCTATACATGCTCCCCCGCTATACAGGCTCCCCCGCTATACAGGCTCCCCCGCTATACATGCTCCCCCGCTATACAGGCTCCCCCGCTATACAGGCTCCCCCGCTATACAGGCTCCCCCTCTATACAGGCTCCCCCGCTATACAGGCTCCCCCGCTATACAGGCTCCCCCTCTAATACAAGATCAGGTGCAATAAAACTCGGACATAAAATAAATTATTTACAATGCAGCTTTCATTACCAATGTCGTGAATGATTACTTGATTTTAAACCGAAATTCTCAATATGTAGGCCAACCGTCTCCACACATGTAGGCCAACCGTCTCCACACATGTAGGCCAACCGTCTCCACACATGTAGGCCAACTGTCTCTACACATGTAGACCAACTGTCTCCACACATGTAGGCCTACCGTCTCCACACATGTAGGCCAATTGTCTCCACACATGTAGGCCAACTGTCTCTACACATGTAGACCAACTGTCTCCACACATGTAGGCCTACCGTCTCCACACATGTAGGCCAATTGTCTCCACACATGTAGGCCTACCGTCTCCACACATGTAGGCCTACCGTCTCTACACATGTAGGCCAACCGTCTCCACACATGTAGGCCTACCGTCTCTACACATGTAGGCCAACCGTCTCCACACATGTAGGCCTACTGTCTCCACACATGTAGGCCTACTGTCTCCACACATGTAGGCCTACCCTCTCCACACATGTAGGCCAACTGTCTCCACACATGTAGGCCTACCGTCTCTACACATGTAGGCCTACGTCTCCACACATGTAGGCCTACCGTCTCCACACATGTAGGCCAACCGTCTCCACACATGTAGGCCAACCGTCTCCACACATGTAGGCCAACCGTCTCCACACATGTAGGCCTACCGTCTCCACAAATGTAGGCCAACCGTCTCCACACATGTAGGCCTACTGTCTCCACACATGTAGGCCTACCCTCTCCACACATGTAGGCCAACCGACTCCACACATGTAGGCCTACTGTCTCCACACATGTAGGCCTACAGTCTCCACACATGTAGGCCAACTGTCTCCACACATGTAGGCCTACCGTCTCCACATGGTATCGGGAGTATACAGGCAGCTGTACCAGATGACACAGGCAGCTGTACCAGATGACACAGGCAGCTGTTCCAGATGACACAGGCAGCTGTACCAGATGACACAGGCAGCTGTTCCAGATGACACTGGCAGCTGTACCAGATGATATAGGCAGCTGTACCAGATGACACAGGCAGCTGTACCAGATGACACAGGTAGCTGTTCAAAATGATACAGGCAGCTGTACCAGATGACACAGGCAGCTGTACCAGATGACACAGGCAGCTGTTCCAGATGACACAGGCAGCTGTTCCAGATGACACAGGCAGCTGTTCCAGATGACACAGACAGCTGTACCAGATGACACAGACAGCTGTACCAGATGACACAGGCAGCTGTACCAGATGACACAGACAGCTGTACCTGATGACACAGGCAGCTGTACCAGATGACACAGGCAGCTGTACCAGATGATACAGACAGCTGTACCTGATGACACAGGCAGCTGTACCAGATGACACAGGCAGCTGTACCAGATGACACAGACAGCTGTACCTGATGACACAGGCAGCTGTACCAGATGACACAGGCAGCTGTACCAGATGACACAGGCAGCTGTACCAGATGATACAGACAGCTGTACCAGATGACACAGGCAGCTGTTCCAGATGACACAGACAGCTGTACCAGATGACACAGACAGCTGTACCAGATGACACAGGCAGCTGTACCAGATGACACAGACAGCTGTACCTGATGACAAAGGCAGCTGTACCAGATGACACAGGCAGCTGTACCAGATGATACAGACAGCTGTACCTGATGACACAGGCAGCTGTACCAGATGACACAGACAGCTGTACCAGATGATACAGACAGCTGTACCAGATGATACAGACAGCTGTACCAGATGACACAGGCAGCTGTACCAGATGACACAGGCAGCTGTACCAGATGACACAGGCAGCTGTACCAGATGATACAGACAGCTGTACCAGATGACACAGGCAGCTGTACCAGATGACACAGGCAGCTGTACCAGATGACACAGACAGCTGTACCTGATGACACAGGCAGCTGTACCAGATGACACAGGCAGCTGTTCCAGATGACACAGACAGCTGTACCAGATGACACAGACAGCTGTACCAGATGACACAGGCAGCTGTACCAGATGACACAGACAGCTGTACCTGATGACAAAGGCAGCTGTACCAGATGACACAGGCAGCTGTACCAGATGATACAGACAGCTGTACCAGGTGACACAGACAGCTGTACCAGATGACACAGACAGCTGTACCAGATGACACAGACAGGAAAACGAAAGGAACAAGACAACTCCAACCAACATCAATGAGAGACAACTCCAACCAACGCCAATGAGAGACAGCAATAACAGTCACAGAATGAGAGCAAAACATCTCCTGCAACAAGCTTCATCACGGACGCAACATCTCCTGTAACCAGTGTGACCCAGACACCATGAGAGTGACGAGCCTTTCTGCAGGAATTTGAGACATAATTCAGGTTCCTGACGGCACAGGGCACGACGCACCATAGTTTCCCAAGAATGCCTAGAAGTTGAAACAGATATATTTCATCATTAAGGGATCAGGACAAATTGCAAGTTCAGCTGTTAGCTTAACGGGCAGCGCCGTGAGGCAACTACTAAAAAAATGAGAGAGGTTGGAAGAGGTGAAGAGAGAGTGTGACAGAGGAGAGCCGAAAGAAATTTAATTTAATATTGCATGAATGCACGAGAATCAGGAGAAATGCACAGATGCTGCAGACGTGGGTTTGAGGTACTACACATGTGACTCTGAAGATACTACAAGTTTGACTCAGAGATATTGAAGATATGGCTTACAGTCACGACAGGTGTGGCTCTGGGACACAAAAAGGGTCCTAACGGGGTCAAGATTTCCGCTACTAAAAAGAGGAAGCCAAAAGTAAAAGCTTCGTAAACTTTCTTGAGCTGACTGAGCAAATCTAATAAAACTTGCGTGAAATAATTAGACCTTTTTAATACAGTTCCTCAAAAGAAATTTGCAGCAGAAGCAAAAGACGCTCTCGGCGAACACCGCCGTGAAGACGTCTCACAGGAACACACTTTTTCCTGAAAGGTCACAGAGGGACGTGCTCCTGTTTACCAAGCTGAAGCACTGAATAAGTGGAGAATGATAAACATACTAATTCTGGCGAGGATAGGCCTGTGGATCATCCTGTTGTGATACTGGTGATTAGCCTACGAATAATCCTGGTGTGATTTTGGTGAAGACAGCCCCATGAACAATCCTGGATTGATTCTGGTAAAGATAGGCCTCTGGATCTTCCTAATGACAACGGGATAAATTAAGTGACTCATGAATACTTACAGAATGGCATCGTGCAACGAATCAGTTTAAAACAATTTAACATAATATTAACATTTACTATGTACTTACACTTATAACTGACTCCCGATATATGTTCTCAGGCATATCTCAACTCCCTGAGGGAGAGAGAGCCCACAACTCTCCCTCTCCCTCCTATCTTACCTCCCTTTTCTCCTTCCCCCTCACCCTTCTCCATCCACCGCCCCCCTCTCCCTCCTATCTTACCTCCCTTTTCTCCTTCCCCCTCACCCTTCTCCATCCACCGCCCCCCCTCTCTTTCTATCTCTGTATTATTTTAAGCTATTAAGAAGCATCATTCTCAATACCACAACACCATCCTGAATCGCCACGACACAGTGAAAGATACGACAGTAATCCCACGCACCGACGACCGTAGGAGGCTTCGTACGCTGGAGGCTGTGTTCATTCTGGAGCTGACACCAGCTGTCAACACCCAGATGAATTCGGCATCTTGCATACAGCTGTTTTGTTGTATACTCGATGCAATGATCAATGATCGATACGATGGTCCTTCATGGACCCGGTGGGAAGCTGTAGTACCTGATGGACAACTAGAGGCCGGAGTCAGGCAACAATCACCCTATCCTACCCGACGATTAAAGGGATATAGGTGAATCGTAAAGTGAGGTGTACCCAGTTAGTTTAGTTCATTTATTATGCACTCCATACCATGCCGTGGGTGGTAGTGGAAAGGGTTACAGAGGCACATAATGGGCTCAGGGACTGAACCCCACAATTCATTTAGCTAAGCAAGTTACAATCTTGATGAGCTAGTTACAAAATTCAATATAAGTCGTCACATCAACAATGGTTCGAGATCGACCTCAAGTACAGGTTCTAAATTAAGCAACTGACATATGTGGAGAGCTAGTGTCACAATTTATATGTTTGTCCTGCACACCGCCCCCCATCCAGTGGGCAGCGGTGGATAGGTTACAATCACTCAGTTACTACCTACAGTTAGCAAACTGGGGATATTTGTCTAAAATTTCTGGTAGC
>WNGS01003388.1:5848860-5884958 GCA_020271785.1 Procambarus virginalis
TAGTTATATGACCGAACCTAACCAACCCTACCTAACCTAACCTAACCTATCTTTATAGGTTAGGTTAGGTTAGGTAGCCGAAATGTTAGGTTAGGTTAGGTTAGGAGGTTAGGTAGTCGAAAAACAAATAATTCATGAAAACTTGGCTTATTAGGCAATCGGGCCTTGCATAGTAGGTGAGAAGTGCGTGCTGCTACTAGGTACGACATATATATATATATATATATATATATATATATATATATATATATATATATATATATATATATATATATATATATATATATATATATTGGTGTATACTGGCAGCAGGTTCTTTTAAACATGTCTCATTAAATATGACCGCATATTCTGTATTTACTATCTCTGATTTAGGGCTTCTATCCCTCTAACTATTTTCTTAGCATCAAGGCTTAGCTGAAATAGGAGTTCTCCAAAACTCATTTTCGTAATTTCGGGTGAAGAAAAGAGGTAAATTACTATAGAATGTATTACACTTATTTATACAATATGCACAACGTTTCGAACCTCCATGGTTCATTCTCAAGTGAAGGAATTTTACAATGTGGTTGATTTTATACCCGCACTGGGTCAGGTGATAAGACAATAAATGTGAAAACAAAGGGGGATACATAGGGGATATAAGTGGGGTCACACATATGAACATAAGAATATAGGTAACCGCAGAAGGCCTATTGGCCCATACGAGGCAGCTGGTATCTACATACAAAGATTAATCCAGTGTAATTGGCCTGTTATGTTGAACATTGTCTTCTGTGTTGGCATCGTTATGTTCTGGTCTTGTCCTTACTCTCATTGTGGGATAGGGTAAATAGTTCCGTGATTTGGGTGTTCATGGTAGGTTGTTCTATTCTTATGTGGATTGCTTCAAGAATTTGTAATCTTCTTGCATCTTGGGTTTTGTCTATTATGCATGTATTTATGTTCAACATTTCTCTTGTTAGGGTGATGTAATGGGCTTGTCTCATGTGATTCCTAGGGGCACCGGAATGAAGATGGCATGTCAAACGCCTCATCAGCTTGGTCGACGTCATACCTATGTACTTAGATTGAAGGTTACATCCTTCGTGGGGGCAAGTGTACATGTATACAACGCTTGACTGCTGTAGAGGGTTCTCTGTCGGCTTCGGGCTGTTTTTGATAAGGAGTTCGGAAGTCTTCTTGGTTTTATAGAATATTATCAGGTTTATGTTTTGGTTAGGAGTAGTGCTTTTTACTCATTTAAGGATTATTTCTTTCATTATTCTTTCCTCTTTTATATGTTCACTGTGCATGGTTAATTTGTAATATAATTTTATTGGAGGTGTTGTGGTTTCTGTTCTATTTTCTGGATTATACCAACGGTCCAAGTGTCTTCTTATAGCAGCGTTTATTTCCGCGTTGCTATATCCATTGTTCACCAATACCTGAGTTACTCTTTCAAACTCTCTACTCACGTTGCTCCATTCAGAGCAGTGGGTAAGCGCTCGACGAATATAAGCATTGAAAACACTGGCTTTGTATCTTTGGGGGCACTCACTTCTACCGTTCAGGCATAATCCTATGTTGGTGGGCTTGGTATATATGTTGGTGCTTAAAGAGGTTCCTGTTTTTGTTATTAGTACATCCAAGAATGGCAGACTATTATTTTCACTATTTTCATTTGTAAATCGGAGTACTGACTCTCTCTCTAGATGTCTCTAGATGGCAATTGTCCACATACAGGTTGTTGCTAATTTCTGTTTTATTTGGGCTATTAGAATTCTTCAAGTGCATGTCTAAGGTAGCTTGAAGCAGAAACGGAGAAGAAGTGGCACCAAATAAAACAGACGCAAACCTGTAAGTGATTAATTCACTGTTTGGATCGTTAGGATCCTTGATCCATTGGAAATTGGTGTAGTTACGGTCTTCTTCTTGGAGATATACCCTAAGGAAGGCTTTACTGATGTAAGCCGTGTATGTGTAAGTCCCAATGCGGAACTTTAACAGCACGTCGTATAGCCTCTGAGTCAGGCTATGACCAGTTTGAAGGCAGTCATTTAAGGAAACTCTATTCTGCTTGGTCTTAGCACTGCAGCTAAATACTACTTTTATTGGAGGTAGTAGCTGAATTTTTCAGTACTTGATGGTGCAGCAGGTAGTGCTCTTCCTTTAGGTCATCATTTGTTACAACCTCGATAAATTTGTCATCAAGCAACTTCTTGATTATTTCATGGTACAATTTCAAGTTCTCATGATATCTTTGTAAGCGCATCACTTGAGACCTTAATTGGTTTTGTGCCATGAAATGGTTGATGGGGCAGCTGAGGGTGATTCATCTTCCATGGTAAGCTAACTCAGTATTGATTATCTCTGAAGACAACTCAGTCTAGGAATTGTTTGTAAAGTCCAGTCATCATCTGGACTAGGTTATTCAAGGACATTGCCGAGAGTTGCCAGGTCCCATAATTTATGTACAGGGGGGATCAAGCTCATCCTCGGACATGTCTCTGAATTGTAGTGGAGACTGTTCTCCTAGTCATGCAACCATCACTGGGTTGGCATTTTGGGGTTCCACAGGTATGGGTTGCTTCACCCGTAATACTGGGCCTGTTAGCAAATAGCCACCCACAAACAGTGACAGGTTCATTCCCTGTTTTTCATCCTTTCCGTTGATAAACTTATGGTTGACATCTGAACCCATAAGGATTCCAATATTTGGAGAGGTTGTCAGACGTGATTTTGTCAGCCAATTTGATTCCCATTTAACCAGGAATTTAGCTGTTGTTCCTAGACCATAAACATACAGGTCTGATTGGAATTTATCTACTACAAGAGCTTGTATCATTCGGACTTAACCGCCTAAACGTACTTTAGGTTGTACCACCTTGAAGACTTGGACTGCAGAGTTAGTCAGGAATCCTGCTATGTCTATTCTTGTCTCACATACAGGATTGAGTTTCAAGGCATCTACCAATTCTTGTGAGATAAAGGTCATATGGGATCCATGATCAAATAATCCACGTATGGTGACTTTGGACTTTCTGAATTTAAGGATTAATTGGCAATGGGAAAAGCTGATTTATGATTAGGCTTCGTTGATAGTACACTTAAGTCGGGCAGTACTTTACAGAGCTCTACTAAAGTGGAAGTTCCTTCCTCCAATTGTGGTTTGGGAGACTTTGTCTTTGAGTCCCCACACAGTGCTGTATGGTGTTGACCCTTATTGCACCTATTGCAGGTGCTTATTTGAGTTGTACAGGTGTCAGGATTATGTGACCTGAGACACCTGGTGCATTTACATAACTCCGTGAGCTGTTTTACACCTGTTGTACGATCAGGGTAAGTTTTGCAGTTGTACATGGAATGTTCTTTTTCACAGAACACACATGTCCTTTAGACGTTAACAGCATCTTGGGGAGTCACCATTTTGGGTGATACATTAACTGTAGGTTTCGAGGGATCCACTGCATAAGTGCCCACACTGCTTTGTTTCCACCTTGGGATGGATGTAGTTGTTTTAGATTTATTTGGAGTACTGTTTGTACTCTGTTGTCTACTATGAGTAGTTAATGAAGGTTTAGATGTTGATTTTCAATCTGTGTTATCTCTTTGTCTTTCTATGACTGAGCGTAAACCTTTTGTAGTCTCTTTTACTGTCAGAGAACATTTGTTATGTAAAACACACAACTTATCCAGTATTTCACTGGGTAATTTGCGTTGCATAAGAAACTGGATTAACCAATCCGATTCATCAAGATTCACTGTGTCGTCAATTACCTTAAGTAAGGACTCAAGCTCCAAGCTAATGGCTTGGAGTGACTCAGCGGATCCATCTGGAGGTAGTATGTCCAACAATTTTTGGGTTAAAAGTCTGATAGCTCTTCTTGGCTTAGCATAATTTTCCCTAACCCTTACACTGTTCAGGGGTCCTGGGGACATTTACACCCCTGTGCACAAGAAAAAAAATTCACAATTTTTTTTCGTCTTCTAAACACGTTAATTTGTGTCCCCTGAGCACAGGAAAAATAAAAAAAAATCGTAGGTGACATATTTTAGGCGCAAATTGACCGAGAAAGTCTGGCACAAAGTGGGCGTTGACAGAGCGGTCGTCTGAGCCGGTCAGCGTCACCCGCGCTGACAGGTGGGAGTTGCCACAAAGATATTATTACCTAATTGTTTCAATGTCTCCGATTGATTTTTTCTTAGTTTTTTAGCAGTAATATTATTCAATAGTGTGTATTGTAATATATTATATAATAAAAGTGGTGAATAATCGCTATACTCAAAAGTATGGTGTGCATATTAGTGATTCAATTATTATGTTCATAAAACAATAAACAAATAGTTTTGCTTCTATTACACTCTATACACAGGATATATATAAGAGTTTGCATGTTTTGGTCACCATAACGAACCACTAAGTTGGTAATGAGAGTCGAAAAGCAACGAAGAGTTACCGCCAAACACCAGCCAGCCACTCGATGCCACTCCCTCAACACACGCACTAAACTTTCTTCCCCAACAGTACCATTTGTGGTGTTATTTCACTATATACAGACGTTATATATAAGTATGTACATATTTTGTTCACCACAACTGTACAGCTAAGCTGATATAGTTAGTTCAGGCACTAAGAGTCGTCGCTAGACACAGCTGGCTGCTGGCGGCTCCCTCACACATTCAAGGTCACACGCACTAAACTTTCTCCCCCAACAATACTGTTTGCAGTGTTATTATCCTATATACACATATTATATATAAGTATCTACATGTTTTATGCACCGTAATTGTACAACTAAGCTTGTAGTGCGCCCAAAGAGCATAGTGGCCACCCTCTAAACAGCTAGACAAATCGTGCAGACGACGTCACCTCCGTCACCCAAATGGCTCCTCCCAGCATAAACCTTTTGCTGTTATTACACTAATACACACATTATATATAAGTATCTACATTTGTGTTCACCATAGAGAACCACTGAGCTGGTATGGCGAATGCAAACAGTAACAGGTGGCCACACAGTAAACGATCCTGTCTCCCTCCGTCTCTCAGCACCACTCCTCCTACAGCGCTAATTATTACAACAATCCTGCTATTATCACAACCCTGGTTATTTATATCACAGTCAGGGGTCATCTGTAATATTGTCATCGCTAAATAATAACAATTATATATTTATTTTGACATTTTTCGGCGATGCTGTGGTCACAAGCTGAACAGCAATGCTGTTCGCTCATGCTGTGTGCGCCATCCTCGGTTGCTCCAACAGTACTGTGCCTCTCCAACCCGTCCTCGCAAATTCGTATAGTCAATATTGACTTATTAAATAAGTGCATAGGTGACATACTTAACAATAGTTTCCCTTGAAAAGCTTCATAGAAAACACCAACCTTACCTAACCTACTTAGTATGTTAAGATAAGCATCTTATTGCTTCGTAATTACAATTATTACCTAACCTATACCTATAATAGGTATAGGTTAGGGGGTAACAATTAGGTAACAATTATTACCTAACCTATACCTATAATAGGTTAAGTAACAATTGTAATTACGAAGCTATAAGATGCTTATTTTAACATATTAAGTAGGTTAGGTAAGGTCGGTGTTTTCTATGAAGCTTTTCAAGGAAAACCATTATGTTTAGTATGTCACCTATGCACGTAACTAATAAGTCAATATTGACTATACGAATTTGCGAGGACGGATTGGCCTCTCACACCTGAGAATATTGCCCACGATTTTTTTTAAAATGGCGTCTGTTTACAAGAGCCCTGAGGAAGCTAATGTGAACCCCGTGTAGCCGCGGGCCATTTGAATCGGGCCTGGCACCCTATGGCGTATATATACGCCATGCGCAGTTTACGGGTTAAGGAGCTGTACTGCACTATCATATCCACCATCTGATAATGTTAAATTACAGACCACTTTTAATGCTTCATCCTTTAAGACACCCTGTAAATATGTAAATTTAGTTGACTTGGCTATATTGGCATTAGCATCTACTGAATTGACAAATTTGTTCCAGAAGTTATCCCAATTTTTGTCCTCTGTTCCAGAGAAAGTTGGTAGACTAAGTGATGGTAGTTTGACTTCTGGTTGTGTCAGGTTTTGGGAAGCTGTGGTTGCAATGTTTGTAGTGGCCTTGTGTTTGGTTATTACCTTGACAAATTGTTGTAACTTTGTTTGAATGGCAACTTCATAATCTGCCTGTTCTTGTACGACAGCCATTAATGTTACTTCATCTATTGCAGTCTGCAAGAACAGCCACATATTTTTCCATTTGGCTTCTTACTTGTTCATAATTCTTTTCGGTGACTTTATGATAGCCCTCCAGTTCTACATGATCAACTAGAGTCTCTGTACTCAGATCCTCGCCTTTCTTGATCTGTTTGGTTAAATGTCCTTTCATAACTGTGAGGGTCGCTTTTACATTTTTTTCAGTAGACATTATGGCTGTATTTGCAAGCCGTGCTGCAGTTGTACTAGGGCCAAGTCTTGAGGGGCTTTGATTTGGGCTGTTCCTAGAACTTGAGCTTCTAGAGCTAGAACTAGAGCTGCTTATCGTTAATTAAAATACACACTATATATAGAATCATACACACCCTAATGATTAAAGTGAAATCCAGTGTCTATGGTTGTACCTTTAGGTTATCTTCTGAAAATCACCCTAGGTTGGTGTAGACAGGGGTCTCCAAACTATGGCCCGCGGGCCACATCCGGCCCGCCACATAATTTCATCCGGCCCGCCAAACAAATCCCTGTGTGGTGGCCTTGAAAAAATAATTATCGTACGAATGGCATCGCAGAATTATTCAAAGCTGGGGCTGCTGACTGGTGGCGCTCAGCCCGAGTCAGTTTTCCTCTCTCTCGATAGTGTGACGCACAGATACTAGTACTGGTAGGTATGTGTTGTGCATTACAACCAATCAGTTGTGTATAACTGTATATTGTGGGGATGGAGGGCGAGTGGGGCTTCGCTGCTTCTGTTTCAGGGAGCACAAACACTGTACAATATTCTTTTCTCTGTACTTTGACAATACCTTTATCTTAGTTATACAAAATAGCAATAATACTATTGTAGCCAAAAATATTGCATGTTTAAAATAGTTAAAATGGTAACCATTAATTTTTCCATGTTTATACTTTAATATTTGAGGAAATTAAATTACTGGCACTGATTTTTTTTTTTTCATTTTTTATTCCTTCGGCCCGCATAAATATGGGAAATATATAATGTGGCCCTTACATTGAAAAGTTTGGAGACCCCTGGTGTAGACACTAACAAATCACTCAAAGAAGCCTTGATTATGGTTAATTATTACTATGGTTATGGTATATGTACAACACAACACATGTTGACATAAGAAACTGCATAAAATATATATATCTGCTAGGCTGTAATATAGGTTCAACTCTAAACAAGTGTAAAATCCTACCCCTTACACCAGGTTAGCACAATTAAATAAGTTTGATTAGGTTGCTATACAACACCAGTCTAACATTCTCCTACCCCTGTATAAGAATTGGTTGTAAATTTGATAATATGCAGTAATTTAATTGTAATGGTGCAATATTATGTAATGTTTATATATAAACATTTAAAATTATATACAATTAAGGGTAAATTAGCCTCATATCAACCTCTTGTAATGAAAAAGCACAATTGTTCTTTTGGTTCAGTCCTCGGAAAAATATTGAGTGCTTGCTATAAGTTCTGTTCAATGTTAGCAGAGATTGAAAAAGTTAGGCTAGAAATATATATAGCAGTCTCTTCCTGCTATAATTAATATATATGTAAATATTGCACAATTGGTTTATGTTTAATAGTCTGGTTCTCTAGACTAGACTATCCCGGTTCGTAGAACCAAACTTATGTCGGAAAATTCTAGCTGGCAATTAATTATTTTTATTCTATTTATTACTTTTTAGTTAACTTTAATATTATTTTGGTTCTTAGTGGACTGTACTTAAGATACGTAAGCACTCCTGTTGTTGAGGTGTTACTGTGGCAGTTCACTAGGATAGACTAAGTAGTCTATCGTGCATGATGTGTATCGTAATTCTCCAGGAGCACCTGTCTCGTGTCTCTTTGTTATTTTTGCTGATGCCTTCCTCCTCCCTCAGAGCTTGGTTCCAACATTGTTTGTTTGTTTCATTTATATCTCAAAGGAATAGGGAGTCAAGCTAAATTTCTTGTGTTGGTAATTATATTCAGTCCTGGTGAATACTATTTTATTAGGTATAAACATTAGACTAAAGTTTTAATAGAAATGATAGTGTAATATATTACGTGTTGTTGATGACGTCACGGAATCACCCACTCTCTTTTTCTTTGTGGGGTAACTGTATTATGTTAACGTGTGTGTCGGATTTCCGACACCCCGTAACTCTGCTGCTCCTATCTGGTCGCCCAGATGGAATCACATCGAACCCCTGGAAGTATGACAATTAGTTGGTATGGGACTACAGTTGTGTATCAACCCTGGCTAACTCCTACAATTACTTAAGTGTTGCACAACCAGGTGGCGCTGCCACTCACAGTGAATCAGCCAAGTCCCGTAAGTAAAGAGAACTGGATCACCACTACAACTTTTTCCCCTTTGCTTCTGAAACAATCGGCGCCTGGGATAAAAGTGCCACAAGTTTTTTTTTAAGAAACTAGATCTATTTGTTTATTAACACATTAAGGTACATCTGCATTTCTACAGCTACCCTAGACTATATGAAGGGAGTACAGAGTGTGTCAAAAAACTAGCTACGTGATGTTAAAAATTTGCTTCGTCTGTTGCCTCCTTTGAACAGTCTGCTGCTTCCTTCGAACAATCTGCTGCCTCCTTTGTACAGTGTGCAGCCTCCTTTGTACAATGTGCTGCCTCTTTTGTACAGTGTGCTGCCTCCTTTGTACAGTGTGCTGCCTCCTTTGTACAGTGTGCTGCCTCCTTTGTATAGTGTGCTGCCTCCTTTGTACAGTGTTATGCCTCCTTTGTACAGTGAGTAGCCTCCTTTGTACAGTGAGTAGCCTCCTTTGTAGTGAGTAACCTCCTTTGTACAGTGAGTAGCCTCCTTTGTACAGTGAGTAGCCTCCTTTGTACAGTGAGTAGCCTCCTTTGAGCAATGCATTAATATTGTAGCAGCAATTACCGAATTATTTGTGTGTCTTCAGCACAGCTAAGTCAAACAGGTCCTGCAATGCCACCTTCACAAGACACGCTTGAAGCCGACGCTAAATCTTCGTAATGGAATCCTGACCCGAAAATGAACCTCGCCATGTTTGCTGTCGGTTTCAATATACTGAGTGATTTTCAATTCCAAAATTCATGGATTTTTCTCTGAATCTTGGGAGCCTGGATGAATTGTATTATCTCGGGCCTTAATAATTGTCACATCATGCGTGAAAGATTACAAGATATGGAACTTGAGGTTTGTGGTTATAAGTTCAAGTCCAGTTTAGTTCACAGTGACTGAATATGTTTCACTGACTTCGGGGAATACCTTATCTTGGAGTCCAGATGTAAGAAGGGCGGGTGAATTCCTCAAGTGATTTAGTGACCACTCTGATTCTTATTAGTTCGGGAAAGTATCAATATTGCAGGGATTTTACCTTCCACAAAACGACAGTAATAATAACTCTATGGTCGAATGCGTGAAAATTTGGGTGCATAATTCTTGGTCACGTTACACTAAAGCTCCACACTACCACAGTGGTAAGCTCCACTCTACCACAGTGATAAGCTCCACTCTACCACAGTGGTAAGCTCCACTCTACCACAGTGGTAAGCTCCACTCTACCACAGTGGTAAACTCCACACTACCACAGTGGTAAACTCCACAGTACCACAGTGGTAAACTCCACTCTACCACAGTGGTAAGCTCCACTCTACCACAGTGGTAAGCTCCACTCTACCACAGTGGTAAACTCCACACTACCACAGTGGTAAACTCCACACTACCACAGTGGTAAACTCCACTCTACCACAGTGGTAAGCTCCTCTCTACCACAGTGGTAAACTCCACTCTACCACAGTGGTAAACTCCACACTACCACAGTGGTAAGCTCCACTCTACCACAGTGGTAAACAGTCACGTGGACCAGCTAACTGTCGTCTGATGAAACGTTCATTGCAATTAATCACGATTTAGATTTGTTTTAGTAACCCAACTTTCCTCGTTGACTTGTTGAATATTTTCAATTATACAACTAATCAACTATTCAATTATTCAACATTCACTCCTGAAAGTGAATGTTGAAGGTGACTCCTGAAGGTGAATGTTCAAGGTGACTGCTGAACGTGAATGTTGAAGGTGACTCCTGAAGGTGAATGTTGAAGGTGACTCCTGAAGGTGACTCCTGAAGGTGAATGTTGAAGGTGACTCCTGAAGGTGAATGTTGAAGGTGACTCCTGAAGGTGAATGTTGAAGGTGACTCCTGAAGGTGACTCCTGAAGGTGAATGTTGAAGGTGACTCTTGAAGGTGAATGTTGAAGGTGACTCCTGAAGGTGAATGTTGAAGGTGACTCCTGAAGGTGAATGTTGAAGGTGACTCCTGAAGGTGACTCCTGAAGGTGAATGTTGAAGGTGACTCCTGAAGGTGAATGTTGAAGGTGACTCCTGAAGGTGAATGTTGAAGGTGACTCCTGAAGGTGACTCCTGAAGGTGAAAGTTGAAGGTGACTCTTGAAGGTGAATGTTGAAGGTGACTCCTGAAGGTGAATGTTGAAGGTGACTCCTGAAGGTTAATGTTGAAGGTGAGTGACTACTGAAGGTAAATGTTGAAGGTGACTCCTGAAGGTGAATGTTGAAAATGACTCCTGAATGTGAGTGTTGAAGGTGACTCCTGAAGGTGAATGTTGAAGGTGTCTCCTGAAGGTGAATGTTGAAGGTGAGTGACTACTGAAGGTGAATGTTGAAGGTGACTCCTGAAGGTGAATGTTGAAGGTGACTCCTGAAGGTGAATGTTGAAGGTGACTCCTGAAGGTGAATGTTGAAGGTGACTCCTGAAGGTGAATGTTGAAGGTGACTCCTGAAGGTGAATGTTGAAGGTGACTCCTGAAGGTGAATGTTGAAGGTGACTCCTGAAGGTGAATGTTCAAGGTGACTCCTGAAGGTGAATGTTCAAGGTGACTCCTGAAGGTGAATGTTGAAGGTGACTCCTGAAGGTGAATGTTCAAGGTGACTCCTGAATGTGATTGTTGACAGTGTCTCCTGTAGAGGACTTTTAAAGGAGACTTTTCAGAAGTTGACTCCTGAAGATGATACTAATAAAATATGCTGTCAGCACTGGATTTTAGAAAAGCCTTCGTTGAAGGGAAAACATTAATAACGTCTGATAATGTAAGATTTCAAAACCATGTTGTATTCTGATACTACTTATATAAAGCGTTCTCAACTTAAAAACATACATCGGAATGTTCTGGCTACCTCAAAAAAGTATATTGAAAGATGCATACAATAAACAAACAGTTAAACATTCTGAACTCCGAGAGCATTAGTACTGAATGTTTTGATACAAAGAATTTGGGGTAAGCATGTTTATGAGGGCAGGAGCTACTGGGTGCCTGAAACAATAACTCAGCCTTTGCTTGTGTTTGCTGGACGTTACCTGGGAGCTCAGGTGAGTTATTAACAGCTCTGACCGTGTAATTTTAAGGCATTAATAACATTTCTACTTTGCTGAGTATAACCCTGTGTTAAAATTGGTGGTGTGATATTTTAGTCTTTTATTGATTTACTATTTTTGTTGCGAATGATTTTTTTTTAACGGGAGATAAATAAATACAAAATAATTGCTTATAATTCTTTTAGATTTTTCTGATTATGATATATTACTGAAACACGTATCATTCCTGACGTTACTGCTGATCAGGCTCGGAGTAACTACGTTCATGGAGACACAAACAAAATGTTTTTAACGCTGCACATATGCATATAAACTAGGCAATATAATGTGTTCCTACAGTCCTGTGTGTCGATAGAAGCTAATATATTATGTACGAATACCTTGTAAATACTAATGGTAGCATGACAACACAGGTACCACACTTGTTTGTTATCGTTCCTATACAACATATAGAAATTTATGGTTCAGGAATAGGGTTGTGGCGGAGTGCAAGGGGCCGCCAGCTGGCGTGACTGTGAGAAAAGATTTACCACACGTCAAGAATAAGTTAGATAGGTGAGGGTGAGGTTCTCACCGTGACCAGACAGATGGGGCCAACTGCTGTCTCAGACGGGCCCTTATTCCGATGTTCTTCTTATTTGTTGGCAGGATTTATACTCAAGCGATGCATATTGTTGAGGTTTAAAGAGACGTTGCAAGTTGTTACATGTTTCGGAGATACTGATGTATCGTAGGTTTGGCAGCGCTACATTGGCTATTTAGAGATAGTACTGTGTGCAGACGATGAGACACAGTAGCGTGGCTGAAGATATGACGACCAAACCACACATCACGAGATGGAGAGACGACCACGTTTCGGTCCGTCTTGTACCAGGACGGACCAAAACGTCGTCGTTTCTGCATTTTCTGATGTGTGGTTTGGTTATTATCTTACTGGTTATTAAAAAATACTGGATACAATTCTCGATTTGTTTAAATTGTTTAATATCAGTATTAAGTTAGGTAATATCAGTAATATAATTTGGCTTACGCCATATTAGTTAATGGTCAAATATCTGAGACCTGGAATGGTTTTGTAACCCACTATATATTACGAAATAATAAAAATAATAACATATGGTGTTAGATAATATTATCGTTTCAGATTAAAAATACTAATGCATATTATTCAGTCTTTCATTGAACATTAATAATTATTCATTTAAATTAATTTGATTTATCCAGTTCTTCTAAGAACACAAAAGATGATGTAATTAATTTCTTTTCAAATAAATAAAATATTTTACTTGTGCTTTTTAGGAGACTGTAACGAACCGTTTGCAATGCAACTGTGTATGTATATCTATCTATCTATCTATCTATCTATCTATCTATCTATCTATCTATCTATCTATCTATCTATCTATCTATTTACGAATATTTACTTGTATATATATATATATATATATATATATATATATATATATATATATATATATATATATATATATATATATATATATATATATATATATATATATATATATATATATATATATATATATATATATATATATATATATATATATATATATTATATATATATATATATTTATTATATATCACATAACTGCAGGCCAAAGATAGTAACATTAAATATAAATAAACTTCGGTGGAAAAAGACCAATTTAATTTACTCTAAAGCAGGAAGGTTATCAGGCAGCAGGACAAGGAAGCGCAGAACAATAGCGGGCTTGATTAACTTCTTGTCAAGGTAGAGAGAGTGTGTGTGTGTGTGGTGCCTCACGAACCACGCCACGGTAATGGATTAGGCACGGAACCCGCCACGGCCCTGGCACCGTGGCCCGCCCCTCCGTGTCGCTCCTCTGACCTGCTTTTGTCTCCTCACGCGCATCCAGCATGCAACTGCTTGCTAAGACGCAGAAGGCAGGCACTGATGCAATACACAGTAGACGAAGGTTCTTTAAATTGCTGGTATTGGCACTGCTTCAGTGTGCACTTGGCACAGTTTTAGTGTACACTTGGCACTGCTTCAGTGTACACTTGGCACTGCTTCAGTTTACACTTGGCACTGCTTCAGTGTACACTTGGCACTGCTTCAGTTTACACTTGCCACTGCTTCAGTTTACACTTGGCACTGCTTCAGTGTACACTTGGTATTGCTTCAGTGTACACTTGGCACTGCTTCAGTGTACACTTGGCACTGCTTCAGTGTACACTTGGCACTGCTTCAGTGTACACTTGGCACTGCTTCAGTTTACACTTGGCACTGCTTCAGTGTACACTTGGCACTGCTTCAGTGTACACTAGGCACTGATTCAGCTTACACTTGGCACTGCTTCAGTGTACACTTTGCACTGCTTCAGTTTACACTTGGCACTGCTTCAGTGTGCACTTGGCACTGCTTCAGTGTACACTTGGCACTGCTTCAGTGTACACTTGGCACTGCTTCAGTGTACACTTGGCACTGCTTCAGTGTACACTTGGCACTGCTTTAGTGTACACTTGGCACTGCTTCAGTTTACACTTTGCACTGCTTCAGTGTACACTTGGCACTGCTTCAGTGTACACTTGGCACTGCTTCAGTTTACACTTGGCACTGCTTCAGTGTACACTTGGTACTGCTTCAGTGTACACTTGGCACTGCTTCAATGTACACTTGGCACTGCTTCAGTGTACACTTGGCATTGCTTCAGTGTACACTCGGCACAGTTTGAGTGTACACTTGGCACTGCTTCAGTGTACACTTGGCACTGCTTCAGTGTACACTTGGCATTGCTTCAGTGTACACTTGGCACAGTTTGAGTGTACACTTGGCACTGCTTCAGTGTACAATTGGCACTGCTTCAGTGTACACTTGGCATTGCTTCAGTGTACACTTGGCACAGTTTGAGTGTACACTTGGCACTGCTTCAGTGTACACTTGGCACTGCTTCAGTGTACACTTGGCATTGCTTCAGTGTACACTTGGCACAGTTTGAGTGTACACTTGGCACTGCTTCAGTGTACACTTGGCACTGCTTTAGTGTATACTTGGCACTGCTTCAGTGTACACTTGGCACTGCTTCAGTGAACACTTGGCACTGCTTTAGTGTACACTTGGCACTGATTCAGTGTACACTTGGCACAGCTTCAGTGTACACTTGGCACTGCTTCAGTGTACACTTGGCACTGCTTCAGTGTACACTTGGCACTGCTTCAATGTACACTTGGCACAGCTTCAGTGTACACTTGGCACTGCTTCAGTGTACACTTGGCACTGCTTTAGTGTACACTTGGCATTGCTTCAGTGTACACTTGGCACTGCTTCAGTGTACACTTGGCACTGCTTCAGTTTACACTTGGCACTGCTTCAGTGTACACTTGGCATTGCTTCAGTGTACACTTGGCACTGCTTCAGTGTACACTTGGCATTGCTTCAGTGTACACTTGGCACTGCTTCAGTGTACACTTGGCATTGTTTCAGTGTACACTTGGCACTGCTTTAGTGTACACTTGGCACTGCTTCAGTGTACACTTGGCACTGCTTTAGTGTACACTTGGCACTGCTTCAGTTTACACTTGGCACTGCTTCAGTGTACACTTGGCACTGCTTCAGTGTACACTTGGCACTGCTTCAGTTACACTTGGCACTGCTTCAGTGTACACTTGGCACTGCTTCAGTGTACACTTGGCACTGCTTCAGTGTACACTTGGCACTGCTTCAGTTTACACTTGGCACTGCTTCAGTGTACACTTGGCACTGCTTCAGTGTACACTTGGCACTGTTCAGTTTACACTTGGCACTGCTTCAGTGTACACTTGGCACTGCTTCAGGTGTACACAAAGCTCAGCTTCAGTGAACACTTAGTACTGGTTCAATGAACACTTGGCACTGGTTAAGTGAACATAATGGACTGGATCAGTTAACGTCTGTGTGGGTTATTTACTTGTGGAAATATTTGTTTACTTTATTTTATTAAAATTAATTCAATTCTAGTTAATGAGAATTTATTATTTACTTCGTGGAAAGTAGTGGACTGTATTTGTTGAATTCCTCGAAAATAAACTCTATTCAAGCTTGGGAGGGTTTCATATATAAATAAATAAATCATTAAACTAAAATAAATCATTATTAGAATTAATTCAGGTTATTGGTAGTGATTTATAAATAATTAATCTGATAACTGTACGAGCGTCAGCTTATTTGATGGCGTGGGGCTGGGTCTCCTCCCTCGTAGACAATGTGGGTTACGGCGTCGGTTCTCTGGACGCCCTATATGTCTCAGGTTATTAGTAATTTTGGATTTATTAGAGTTGTTTCCAAATAATTCAATGTTGGAAAACATCACCCCTTAAGGCTGGGTTTCCGTGCCTCGTGACCACCTATGATGACCACCAGGGAGCCGGTCGGCCGGGCTGACAGCACGCTGGACTTGTGATCCTGTGGTTTCTCGCCGGATCCCGGTGCCGGCGAAAAACAATGGGTAGAGTTTCTTTCACCCTATGCCCCTGTTACCTAGCAGTAAAAAATAGGTACCTGGGTGTTAGTCAGCTGTCACGGGCTGCTTCCTGGGGGTGGAGGCCTGGTTGAGGACCGGGCTGCGGGGACACTAAAAAACCCCGAAATCATCTCAAGATAACCTCAAGATATCTCAAGATAAGATGATTAACAAGAATATGGTCATAAACCTGTGCCATGGTGAAGACGGAACTGTGCATTTTCCTGATTGTAGTCGAGGTCGATCAACGATGTATATACCATCAAGTGACTTGACTTGTCCGGCGCATCAGCCATAGCGTCCACCCCCTCCCAGCACGAACCATTCATTCCCAATATAAATTTTATATATACGGAAGGTGAGTTGTTTGAAGTTGGATTTCTTTGGGTTAAGTTTAATAATCATTTATTATGTTATTTTATAATGAATTCGGTCCTCAGATTGAATATTTCATATTTGTAAAAATAATTTTTTTTCGAGCTGCGACGCAAGCTCGAAAAACTTTCGTAATTATTTACGTAATTATTACTTCCTCTTTTGTAATACTAATATACTAATAATTACTTTTGTAATTATTATATAATTTATTACATACTCTTTTGTAGGAGAAACTTACAAATCAAATTAGATTCAATAATTTTATAAAGCAAGAAAAATAAATTTCTTGCTGTATACTTAATGTTACGAAAGTAAAAAAAATAGTTGGAAAAAGTGGAGAGGTAGCACTGGACCGTGTCAGTGGTGAAGAGGTAGCACTGGACCGTGTCAGTGGTGGAGAGGTAGCACTGGACAGTGTCAGTGGTGGAGAGGTAGCACTGGACAGTGTCAGTGGTGGAGAGGTAGCACTGGACAGTGTCAGTGGTGGAGAGATAGCACTGGACAGTGTCAGTGGTGGAGAGGTAGCACTGGACCGTGTCAGTGGTGTAGAGGTAGCACTGGACAGTGTCAGTGGTGGAGAGGTAGCACTGGACAGTGTCAGTGGTGGAGAGGTAGCACTGGACAGTGTCAGTGGTGGAGAGATAGCACTGGACAGTGTCAGTGGTGGAGAGGTAGCACTGGACCGTGTCAGTGGTGGAGAGGTAGCACTGGACAGTGTCAGTGGTGGAGAGGTAACACTGGTCCGTGTCAGTGGTGGAGAGGTAGCACTGGACAGTGTCAGTGGTGGAGAGGTAGCACTGGACTGTGTCAGTCATGGAGAGGTAGCACTGGACAGTGTCAGTGGTGGAGAGGTAGCACTGGACTGTGTCAGTGGTGGAGAGGTAGCACTGGACTGTGTCAGTGGTGGAGAGGTAGCACTGGTCCGTGTCAGTCTAGTAGAGGCGTCACTTGTCCGTGTCAGTGGTGGAGAACATGGCAGGAGAGGCGGCAGCCTGGCGAATAGCAGCAATTTACAGACGTTAAAAATTACCATGAAATCTGCATGTGAACCTGAAATACAAATAATTAAACAAACAACTAAACGACGCTTCGTTTGGAAATATTTCGTACTAACAAGCCTTTTACTCACCTCTATGAGTAACCTGTAAACTCATCGCAACAATTTATGTTCCCAGCAAGGAAATTGTTCCCCCTCTGGAAATACAGTTTAAAGTTTAGATTTTTTCTAATATACGGAGGCACATCTATGTTTATACAGCTGTTCTGAAGTATATGATGGGTTCGCGCAGGAATATCCCTAAAAAAAAAAAAAATATGATGGGTTGTATAATTTGCGTCAAGAGTATGACTGCCGAGTTCCTTGTCCGAAACTCGGGAAGGAATCACACTGCGATTGCTAGTATTGCTATGGGATACTAAACTTCCCATCTGGCCGGTTATAGGTCAGTGTTTGTGGGCATTATGATGCATGTCTCCAGAGCACGAGCGTGAAGATACTAATATCGGGAGGTCTGAGTGCACTAATGACTGGACACTTAGTAATGCAGTGTGTGAAATCAGAACCCAGTTTGTAATCACAAAGTTTAAATCCAGAGTGATCAGAGTTGGGAGATTCGTCACTTGCAGCCACCTGCCACAGGTAACGGCGGCATTATACCGGTGGAGAAATTTGCATTATACAGAACAACGCACACACCAAGGTAGAGGAAATTCGCCCACCACAAATCCCACGAAATCTTGCTCAGTAACAGTTCAACTATTGGATGCAGAAATCCTCTTAGTACACAGATATTTGCATTATACAAAGCAAACAACAAACTCAACAAGGAGGACGAAATTCCTTCACGGCGCAACTGCAGCGTTGCCTTGCTCAATAACCCGCTGCAGGGAAGAATTAATGCATACCTGAGGAAACTGAGCCTCGCATAATTTACTCGCTGCATCCTTCATAAACAACCCGAGGCCCGTCACACAGACAGTAACTGCCGCGGGACCTCCAGACAGGTAGGAGTAAAAGATCATTTTGCCAACCTACTGCCGACGACAAAGCAAGCGACGGCCCTCAGCGGCGAGGAGAGGAACATCAGGAGCTGCCGAGTTCTGCATCACTCCGCCGACAACTCATGCCAGTAATGGCCAAATTAAACCCCGTCTGCCACGTCGCAGCAATGTACGTGGATCCCAGCGGCATCTGGAGTGGAGGGCATGCGAGACGAGGCGCTAGGTCAATGCTCCCAGACAGCTAAGACGAACCATTCAAGAGACACAGAGAATAAATCTTACATGAAAGCACATAAAGCATCTCATACTCGCACTGGACAATTATAATGCATTTCTGACATGTAATTTTGTGCGCAGTGAATGCGACTTTAAAAACAGGTATCTACCAGTCATAAAAACTTGAAGAAATTCTGTCGGTTGTGTATATATTGCGAGGACTTATCTATATGAAAGAGAGTGTCTGCCTGTTTGTAGATCTGTCCGTCCAAGGATGGAGGCCAAACTTTGCAGAATTATAATGATTTCATGGACCCTCTTCCCTGATGGTGAAGGAGGCTTCACCAAATCTTCGGATGTGAAATGTTCTGTCCCACCACCTTAACCTTTAGCATTAGTTACTTTAAATAATAATGAATTCAGATATTACACTTCAAAACGTATGTTGTGAGGAGAAATTTTCATTGTGGGTGCCACCTGCAGCTGCAGTGTTCGGGGTGAGGTGTGTGTCTGGGCATGGAGACACGGGACGCGAGTGAGAAGGGAAGGAAGGAAGGAAGGTAGAGAAAGAAGAGATACAAGAAGGGCGTGAGTGTACTGGGAGGGAGGAGATGAAAGAAGGGTGTATGTGTGTGCTGGAAGAAAGGAGACTGGGTAAGGGCATATTTGAGTACCGGGAGGAGATGGTGGAAGGTTGTGTATGTTCAGGGAGGATGAAAAGGGGGGGGGGGATTTTATGTGCATCTTGCCACGACTAAAGGCGTCTAAAGTCATGCCCCTTTCTCAGAGTACTTTGAGATGATGATCTTGAGATGGTTTCGGGGCTTAGCGTCCCCGCGGCCCGGTCCTCTTTGTTACACACCCTCATGAAGCAGCCCGTAACAGCTGTCTAACTCCCAGGTACCTATTTACTGCTAGGTAACAGGGGTATCAGGGTGAAAGAAACTCTGCCCATTTATTTCCGCCTCCACCGGGGATCGAACACGGAACCTCAGGACTACGAATTCGATGCGCTGTCCACTCAGCTGTCAGGCCCATTAGGATGACTATTAGGATAACCCATTAAGTAAAGGAAAACAATTAATTTTTGTTTAGTATTTCCCAGCTAAGCTCCTCTGACCGGAGGACAGACATAGACAGATATAGACAGATAGACAGAAAAAAAGGCAGAAGGAGTCGGAGACAGAGACAGACAGAAACAGAGAGCGAGAGAATCAGCCACAAACAGCAGATGGGTTGATGGATTGATGGAAGATGAATTAATGGATTAAGATGGATAGATTGATGAAAAGATCGATATAGATAGATGGATGGATAGATAAATGGTTGAATAGATGGACAGATAGGTTGATGTATAGAAAGAAGAAAGAAGTAAAAGAGAAAGATGTATAGAAATATGGTTAGATGGAGAGTTAAGTTGATGGACAGATATATAGATGGATAGATAGATGGAGAGATGGATAGATAGATGGACAGATGGATACATAGATGGACAGATCGATAGATAGATGGAAGAATAGATGAATAGGTAGATAGATAAAATGGTAGATGGATAGAGGGATGACTGAATAGATGGATAATATATGAATAGATGGACAAATAGACGAATAGTTAGATGGATACAAAGATGGTCGGATAGACAGATAGATAATATATTGCTGGATAAATGGGTGGGTGGGTAGATAGATGAATAGATAGAAGAATACATAGATGAATAAATATAAGGATAAGTGGGTAGTTTTAGAGATAGATGAATAGATATAGGGATAAACAGGAAAATAAATGGCTTGATTGATGGATGGATAGATTGATAAATAGATGGACAGAGGGATGGATACATGAATGGATAGTTGGTTGGATAGATGAATAGATAAATGGATAAATAGATTGGGAGATGGGTGGCTATATATATATATATATATATATATATATATATATATATATATATATATATATATATATATATATATATACATACATATATATATATATATGTCGTACCTAGTAGCCAGAACGCACTTGTCAGCCTACTATGCAAGGCCCGATTTGCCTAATAGGCGAAGTTTTCATGAATTAATTGTTTTTCGACTACCTAACCTACGTAACCTAACCTAACCTAACTTTTTCGACTACCTAACCTAACCTAACCTATAAAATAGGTTAGGTTAGGTTAGGTAGGGTTGGTTAGGTTCGGTCATATATCTACGTTAATTTTAACTCCAATGAAAAAAATTGACCTCATACATAATGAAATGGGTNTATTTATCTATCCCCTGAATGGGGACCATTCAGGCTTGTTCGCATTTGTGTTCCTCACGTGTGCCCCAAAGAATGAGGTGATTTGGTAAAATGCTATGCCCAAGATAACCATCCGAGTGCCGGCGGTGGGTGGTTCAAATAGCTTCGTCTCACCCCATTATGTCCGGTCGTGATGGTCAAGTGGTTTAAGGCGTCTTGTATACCAGTTGCGTTGTCCTGGGAGTATGGGTTCGAGTCACTTCTGGGGTGGTGAGTTTTCATTCGCATATAGTCCTGGGGACCATTCAGGCTTGTTCGCATTTGTGTTCCTCACATGTGCCCCAAAGAATGAGGTGATTTGGGTAATGCTATGCCCAATACCATCCGAGTGCCGGCGGTGGGGTGTTCAAATAGCTTCGGCTATCACCTCATTATGTCCGGTCGTGATGGTCAAGTGGTTTAAGGCGTCTTGTACATACCAGTTGCGTTGCTCCTGGGAGTATGGGTTCGAGTCACTTTTGGGGTGTGAGTTTTCATTCGCATATAGTCCTGGGGGCCATTCAGGCTTGTTCGCATTTGTGTTCCTCACATGTGCCCCAAAGAATGAGGTGATTGGTAAAATGCTATGCCCAAGATAACCATCCGAGTGCCGGCGGTGGGGTGGTTCAAATAGCTTCGGCTATCACCTCATTATGTCCGGTCGTGATGGTTAAGTGGTTTAAGGCATCTTGTACATACCAGTTGCGTTGCTCCTGGAGTATGGGTTCGAGTCACTTCTGGGGTGTGAGTTTTCATGCATATTATATATATATATATATATATATATATATATATAATATATATATATATATATATATATATATATATATATATATATATATATTATATATATATATCTATAATATAATATATATATAGGCATAAATATATATATATATATATATATATATATATATATATATATATATATATATATATATATATATATATATATATATATATTATATATATATATATATATATATATATATATATATATATATATATGTCGTACCTAGTTGCCAGAATGCACTTCTCAGCCTACTATGCAAGGCCCGATTTGCCTAATAAGCCAAGTTTTCACGAATTAATTATTTTTCGACTACCTAACCTACCTAACCAAATCTAACCTAACTTTTCGGCTACCAAACTTAACCTAACCTATAAAGATAAGATAGGTTAGGTTAGGTAGGGTTGGTTAGGTTCGGTCATATATCTACGTTAATTTTAACTCCAATAAAAAAAATTGACCTCATACATAATGAAATGGGTAGCTTTATCATTTCATAAGAAAAAAATAGTGAAAATAAATTAATTAATGAAAACTTGGCTTATTAGGCAAATCGGGCCTTGCATAGTAGGCTGAGAAGTGCGTTCTGGCTACTAGGTACGACATATAATATATATGTCGTACCTTAGGTACGACATATATATATATATATGTCGTAGGTAGGGTTGGTTAGGTTCGGTCATATATCAACGTTAATTTAACTCCAATAAAAAAATTTTTACCTCATACATAAAGAAATGGGTAGCTTTATCATTTCATAAGAAAAAAATTAGAGAAAATATATTAATTCAGGAAAACTTGGCTTATTAGGCAATCTGGCCTTGCATAGTAGGCCAAAAAGTGAGTTCTGGCTACTAGGTACGACATATATATATATATATATATATATATATATATATATATATATATATATATATATATATATATATATATATATATATATATATATATACATATTTATTTATTTATTTATGTATGTATGCAAACAAGCTTGAATGGTCCTCAAGCCAATATTCAACTGAAAACTCAAGACCCCAGAAGGATTCGAACCAAAACAGCCAGGTGCCCTATGCACCATGGCGTTCCTGGTTCTTTAACCACTCGACCACCGGGACTGTTCAAAACACATTGGTAGCCGAGGCTATTTCCCCAACATCCCAACAGCACTTGGTGGTGAGCTTGGGCATAGATATTTCATCGAATCACCTCACTTTGTGGAGCCACGTGAGCAACACAACAGTGAACAATCTTGAATGGTCCCAAAGCCAATATGCAACTGAAAACAACCACACCCCTGAAGGATTCGAACCCAGACAGCCAGGAGCCCTATGCACCATGGTGTATCTGGTTCTTTAATCCCTCGCCCACCGTGACTGCTCAAAAGACACTGCTGTCGGGATGTTGGGGAGATAACCTCGGCTACGCACTGCTCTGAATAAAACAACGAGAGTAGGGAGTTTGAAAGAATAACCCAGGTGTTGGTGAACAATGGATGTAGCAATACAGAAATAAATACTACAATATTACGACACTTGGATAGATGGTACCATCCTGTACTAAGAACAGAAACTACAACACCTCCAATAAAATTATATTATAAATCCACTATGCATATTGAACATAAAAAGAGAAGAACGAATAATGAAAGAAATGATCCGAAATGGAGTTAAAAGCATAACTCCTAATCAAAGCGTAGACCTAATCATATTCTATAAAACAAAGAAGACTACCACCTCCTTATTAAAAACAGACCGAAGCCTACGGAGAACCCCTTTACAGCAGTCAAACGTGGTATATATGTACACCTGCCCCCATTTAGGATGTAGCCTTCAATCTAAGTACACAGGTATGACGTCGACTAAGCTGACGAGGCGCTTGACCTGTCATCTTCAATCAGGCGCTCCCAAAAATCCCATGAGACAAGCCCATGACATCACCCTAACAAGAGAAATGTTAAATAAAAACTCTCGCATAATAGACAAAACCCAAGATGCAAGATTTCAAATTCATGAAGAAATACACTTAAAAGTAGAACAACGTACCATAAATACCCTAATTAAGGAACTATTCACTCTTCCCATCATGAGAGTAAGAACAAGACTGGAACATGAAGATGCCTGCCTTCAGAAGTCCAGACTATGTTCAAGGGTCATGCATCAGAGAGCTACTGAGTCAGTATATAGTTGAGAGTTTTATTACATTTAGTGTATAGTTCATACATGTTTCTATCATAAGCTGTGAACAGCAGCTGTAGAAGAATATATAATTAGTTGTTACGGAATTATGAGGTAACTGGGCGCTCTTACGTCAAAAAAGTGAAGCCATCACAAGGTTAAGGATTGAGGATTGAGTTGGTGAGGGAGTCCAGCACTTCACATAAGTCTCATTCCAGGTTCACAAAGCAAGAATTATCCGCGTTCATTTTGGTTAACAATTTATATGACTGGTGCATGGATCACTTAATTCCTCTATACTTAAGTGGCAGCACAGGGGAGCCCTGAAGGTGAGGTCCCTGTAATTGCACCAAAGGTGGTACCCCTTTTAGGTTATAAATACATACATATATAAGTTGTTAAATATGACTAAAAAGGTAAGATTAATAATTCTATCACGAATTTTCCCAATATTTCTCATGTTTCTTTTCACTGTCGATGGTAATTGAAAAATCAGTTCTCCATAATTCATTTTTATTTCTAGTCTGATACGATGCTTGAACGCGTTTCGTAATAACTTATTACATTTTCAAAGACTTTAGTTTACACACACAACTGTAACCTGTAAACACATCCATACATACATACTTATACTCGCGTTTGGGTGAAGTGATTGGCATTTACACAAGACAGAACACGAACCACTGGGTATAAAAACATAAGAATGGAAGTAACTGCAGAAGGCCTATTGGCCCATAGCATCACCACTTCCTCTTGATGCTTCTATATTGGTTCAGAGTCTTGAAGTGGGTAGATTATAGTTGTGCATTAATTGGCTGTTGATTGCTGGTGTTGACTTTTTGATGCGCAGTGCCTCGCAGATGTCGAGCCTCCTGCTATCGCTGTATCTATCGATGATTTCTGTGTTGTTTGTTAAGATTTCTCTGGTGACGGTCTGGTTGTGAGAAGAGACTATATGTTCCTTGATGGAGCCCTGTTGTTTATGCATTGTTAATCGCCTGGAAAGAGACTTTGTTGTCTTGCCAATATACTAAGTTCTTTGGGGCTTACAGTCCCCAAGTGGGCATTTGAAGGCATAGACGACGTTGGTTTCCTTTAAGGCGTTATGCTTGGTGTCTGGAGAGTTCTTCATGAGTAGGTAGGCCGTTTTTTTGGTTATATTTTAAATCGTCAATTGTATTTTCTGATTTTTGTCTGAAGGGGTAACGTTCCAATCAACAATATCTTTAGGACCCTTTCCTCCATTTTATGAGCTGTCGAAAAGACGTTCCTGTAAAATTGTCTAATAGGGGGTACAAGTGTTGTGTTAGTTGACTCTTCAGAGGTTGAATCGCGTTTCACTTTTCTTTTTACGATGTCTTCATCAAACCATTAGAGAAGCCGTTGTTGACTAGGACCTGCCTTACGCTGCAGAGTTCTTCATCGAATTGCTCCCATCCTGAGCTGTGGCTGAGAGCACGGTCGACGTAAGCGTTGACAACACTCCTCTTGTACTTGTCTGGGCAGTCACTATTGGCAGTGCGGCACATTCCTATGTTCGTTTTCTAAGTGTAGACTGCAGTGTGGAAGCCTCTGCTCCTTTCCGTGACTGTTACGTTTAGAAAGGGCAGCATCCCATCCTGCTCCATCTCGTAAGTGAAACTCAACACAGAATTCTGCTCAAATGCCTCCTTCAGCTCCTGTAGACGTCTGGCATCAGGAATCTGTGTAAAAATGTCGTCAACATACCTGCAGTATATGGCGGGTCCCAAGTCCATGTCAACTAATACCCTTTGCTCGATGGTGCCCATGTAGAAGTTAGCAAACAGGACACCTAGGAGAGAATCCATGGCGACCCCATCTACTTGCTTATACATTTGCCCATCTGGGCTCAGGATGGGTGCCTCTTTAGGGCAGGCTTCGATTAGTTTCCTCAGTATGATTTCTGGCATATCAAGAGGAGTGCAAGCCGGATCACGATACACTCTATCTGCTATCATCCCGATTGTTTCATCTACAGGTACGTTGGTAAACAGTGATACTACATCCAATGAGGCTCTTATCCCTGTGGACCATGTTCTCTGCAGTAAGTCAACAAATTCCATTGGAGACTTCAGGCTGAATGCACAGGGTACATAAGAAGTCAGCAAGCCGTTGAGTCACTTAGCCAGTCTGTATGTGGGTGTAGGTGTCTGGTTAATGATTGGCTGAAGTGGGTTTCCAGGCTTGTGGGTCTTGACATTTCCATTCGAATACCCAGGTTTGTATTCATGAATAACCTTTGGCTGGTGGAGTCTAGATTTTTTGGCGTTTACAGTTTCGATCAATCTGTTTATCTTCGTTTTCAATTTGGCTGTAGTGTACTTCGTTACCCTTCCGTTATGAAACTGTGAACGCCAAGAAATCTAGACTCTACCTGCCAAAGGTTATTGGGGAATATAAACCTGGGTATGCGTATGGAAATGTCAAGACCCACAATTCTGCATCACTAGGGCTGAAGAGTAACAGACTAAGGTCCTATGAAACAGTCGGCTGTACCCAGTTTTCCATTCCCCAACATTATTCCCTCTCCTTTAACCAAGAGGGGGTGGGAATTCTTAAGGGCGAAACTCGGGACAAATATAGCTCTTTCACCCAGTCCAACACAGTACGATTTTCCCTTATCCTCCTCTTGGATTGAGCGGGATTCGGACACCGTTTCTGGGAGAAATACTATTCTTGGTTCCTCCACACATTTCACACATATTCAGAAGCCAAAAAGGGAAGAACAAAGCTATAAACATTGTTTCTTTTCCCCCATTCCTTTAAGTGTAAAGTGTCAGGAGTTATTTTTGATGATGAATTGTTGACCCACCAATCTGGGTAACATGGAGATCGATGCATCAAGGCCGAAGAAGGCACGTGTACCTTCACCAAATCAACCCTCGACCTCGAAGGCGAAAAGACAAACTGCCCTTATACGCAGTCTCTGAATTCTTACCAGCAGCAGTGATTGAAACCTTCAAGGATTCTCTCTCCCACGTCTCAAGAGAAGAGTGGGAAAGCAGACTAACGGAGACTCTGCTCAGGTATGAGCAAGTACCACAACTCCCGGCAGGCACCCTACACGGTGTCTGGAGAAACAGGCGGGTCTGGACAGGAGCAGTTCATCCGCTTTGAAGAACCTCCCGTTCTCCCCAGACACGGAGGATCTACTCCAGGTACACGACATCACACCACTAGTACATACAATGATGGGAAAGGAAGCCCGTTTCGAAGTGGACCGTTTTTTTCTGCCAGAGGAAACAGAGATTATAGCGCTTGTAAAACCAATCTTTATGACCATAGAGTACCTGAAAGACAAACTCTCACACATTCAGCGCTCAACCAGACTGGAACAGTCCCGGACTACCTGGCCCTGCAGGTATGTTTTCCATTTTTCTTTACAGGTATCCCGATTTTGCCAATTCTCAGCAATTCCATTAATAAGGTAAACTTAGCACAAGCTAGGGCGTCCATGGCATCCTACATTCTGCTCCTCAAAGCCTCCCACACAAGGAAGATGACTAAAATTGAGATCATTGTAGCCCACCTCCTAATGAAAGGATGGGATGAAAAGAGGATTGGGACCACCCTGTGGGAAGGTTTTAGACGGAAGACGGCCCTGAAGCAGGGTAACTTGGAGAGATCCTACGACGGACGCCTCATGATGAGATCAGGGCAAACGACGCACAGGTATGATGAGTTTTTCTCGAATCCTCAGGAAGGTACAATGCAGAGCCTGCTGAATGCTGTCGACAGGGTGCTAAACCAAGGGCAACCAGTGAACCAACCACCTGAGCAGCGGGAAGTCCAGGCAGACCCCAGGTCCGTACTTGAGCTTTCCGATGACAAGGACATTAGCCTACGTCCTAACCAAGGTATGCCCCCTCCCAGCAAACCTGTCCATCCCCCAAAACCTAGGAACCCTAACCAGGCCACAGAACAAAACCAGAGGAGGAGCCCTTCCAGACAGACACACCAAAGAGATGACTCATGGGCAAACTACGGAGGGCAGAACGATCAAGACAGATCCAGAGCCAGGTGGGAAAACCCACCAAGAAATAACAGGGACAGATATCGAGGAAACATAGGGTATAGCAACAGAGAACCCTCCCCTAGGCAGAACTACCGCCCTAACGATAAAGGTAATTATAACAATAGGAGACATAATTTTTTCCGAAAGTACAGAGACAGCAGCAGGTACGACAACAGAGGCAGGGACAACAGACGTCATGTAGGGAAACAACAACAAGGCCAGACGCTGGAACAACACGAACAGAGGCCAGCAGTGAGGTGGCAGAGACGCATAGTGGAACGATGGAGGTCAGAGAAGAAACGGAAACAACGCGAACTACAGTAGAGGAAGGGAAAACTAAGACAAACAGTCATCTCGGAAGTCCCCCTCACCCAGTATGAAGGGAAACTGCTAGAGAGGGGTCTTACGTTTGTGATAGGCCCGCCAGCACGCAAGATACGACAGGACACCATTGAGGACCTCGGCAACAGCTTGGAACACAGTATCAACCAAGTCTGGAGCAACCTCCGGCCGGAGCAAGGTAAGTTACAACGGGCAACCCCAAAAACAAACTTTCTCTTTCTTTTAGGTACCTCCAACCAAGAGAAACGAAACCGCGACCGAGTTACAATCTGGTAGGACTGAGGTCAGTGATACAGAACCTGAAGGAAGACCTCAGACGGGACACGGAGCACAGACACAACTGCAACCTGCCCCGAGAGGAGAGGGAAGCCTTGGCGTCACTTAAGTTGAGAACGGAAATCGTGATTAAACCCGCGGATAAGGGAGGCACGGTCGTTGTCTGGAGACAGGATAACTATACAAGGGAAATGGAACGACACCTGGCGGACATAGCGGCGTACCACCGGATCACAAACCAAGACGCTGCTCTGAAGAACGCCCAGACAAGGAGCAGGAAACTAGTCCCCAAGCTTTTTGAAAATAAAGCCCAAGACGGGAATGGTGGGCTCATGCAAGGAAAGGCAAGGGACTTTTACGTAGACTTTGAATCTGCCATCCCACACCTTTATCTTCTACCAAAGATTCACAAACCACTGAACGAGATCACAGGAACGTGGCAGGAGAGACCAGTGTTAGCTGTACATATCCAGTCTGAGTCTAGACTGGATATGTACAGCCCTCATCAACCCCCTTCTACGACTCCTACTGGAACGCCTTAAAGATACAACAGACTTCCTGAACAAGATAGCCAGCAACAGAAATCCAGTTCCTAGCGGAGCCTGCCTTTTCTCATTGGACATGGTATCGCTCCACCCGAGCATACCACAGAGAGAGGCCGCTAAAGTGGTAGCAATCTTTTTTGATGAAAACAAACACAAAATTACACAGCAACTACGAGAAGCGGGAGTATGGAGGCCGCCTCACAGGCAGTTATTGGAGGAAGCAATAATCCATGTAATGAGGGATACCCTCCTTCAATTCAATGGTAAGGCATATAGACAGACGAAGGGCACTGCCATAGGAGCGTCCAGTAGCGTAGCTATTGCTGACATCTTTATGCATGTAGTTTTTGCAAGGGAGAGATCCCACAGAGAAGACGCCCCAGCAGTGTACTACAGATATATAGACGATATCTTTGGAGTCATGGTAGGAGGACTCCCACGTCTAGAGGGTTTCTTTGCCAGGGTGAACATAGTCCACGGAAATATTAAATTTACCCTAGAACACGACGACACCACAATAAATTTCCTGGACACCACGGTGTACGTGGATGAAACAACCCCGACACCTGAATACAAAGGCGTATTACAAACCTAAGAACCTTCACACATACTTGAAGTTCGACTCATGCCATCCCCAAACCCTAAGGAAATCATTACCCTTCTCCCTAGGGTTACGCCTTAAAAGAATAAACAGCAAGGACAAAACCCTCTACCCACAGCTGGACGACCTATGGGAGATGTTTATGCATAGAGGTTACCCTGAGGAAATGTTGAACCACGCCCAAGAGAAACTACGCGGAAAGACCAGAGAACAACTTCTCAGGCCCCTGGCCCCACGGGTTGAGTATAGGAGATGGACTCTCCCTACCCTGTTCTTTCCTGGTTTTGCAGGGAAACTAAAACAGAATCTCTCAAACGTATGGACCTGGATGAGGGAGACATACAGTGATCACCCCTCTTGGGAGAATTTCCCGCAAAATCCACCAATGATTGCGTGGAGGCAAGGTAAGTCCATCAAGGATCACCTCGTTCGAGCAGGTTTACAACCCGGCACCCACGACCTGAAAAAGAAGTAGGATATCCATGCCGAAGGAACCCATCAAAACCCACCAGCGCAGACCTAACCTGACACAGGAGCCAGCACAACACACCAAGGCAACAGAAGTATGTGGAGTGGTTAGGAGGGGCCTATAAGCAAACAACATTAACCAGCAGGTGCCAGGCCAGAGCATTACCCACTAGACCACCCTCACATTGTCAAAAGGAAGGGGATTTGGGTGGGTTTTCCACCACATAATCACTTCCCCAACGACACCAAAGGGAAACTCCGTGAATTTTACGTCACCGTGGTGTAGTGGTAAGACACTCGCCTAGCGTTTCGCGAGCGCTTTGTCATGGGTTCGTATCCTGGCCGGGGAGGATTAACTGGGCGCAAATCCTTAACTGTAGCCTCTATTAAATTCAACAGTAAAATGGGTACTTGGTTGTAAAAACGATTCTTCGTGGTGGGGATTGTATTCCAGGGACCTGTCCGAAGCGCTATGCGTACTAGTGGCTGTACATGAATGTAACAACTCTTGTATATATCTTAAAAAAAAAAAAAAAAAAAAAAAAAAAAAAGCAGAACACTTCCCCATATGAGAGAACCGAACTAAGAGCCAGGAGGTGCCAGGAGGTGCCAGGCCAGAGCATTACCCACTAGACCACCCTCAGATCGTTAAAAGGAAGCGAATTTGGGTGAGTTTTCCACCATATAATCCCCCTCCCCAACGACAACAGAGGGATGGCTCCTGATCAAGCACTCATTTTCTATATTTGCATGAACTCGAAAGGAATTTAACAAACATAACACTTCTCCATATGAGAGAATCAAACCATGGGCCAGAAGGTGCCAGGCCAAAGCAATATATATATATATATATATATATATATATATATATATATAATAATATATATAATTATATAGATATATATATATATATTTTTAAAGGAAGGGAGTACCACATCTGGCTGGAAGAAGGGGGACCCATAGCCTCGAAGGAAATCACACATAACGCATTGGAGGGAATGTAGGTCCCTCAATACAGTTTCTGTGTGCTTTTCTCCTACCACCCCCTTCCTTTTTTATGCTTATTGTGTATTTAAAGGTTACAAAACATACAAGACAAATGCCTAAAGGTTATGGATCTCTTGATGCTCCTCCGCTTCGGACAGGAACCGAGGACGCAGCAAGCATTTCCCCTCTGGATCGCCACACTGAGGCGCTGAAACAAAAAACTGCAAGCCCTGGGTCTCTGGTGACGTCGATGAGCTTGGAACCCAATTCCTTGAGAAATCCCAAGGCACTCTTGCCCCAGGGGCCATGCGTCTCAGACACTATGGGAACAAAGAGGTATTGACCTGCCAGTCGCCTGTATTTGAGAGATTTTGCTGTTCCCTGTGGTTGGCCGCCCCACCTGCTTGATCAGCTCCGAAGTGTACATAGGTGTCAGCCAGGGTGGATACACATGTGAGTCCCACACCAACTGTCTACCCTCCTTCCATGAGTATATGGTGATGCCATCAGGGCGAAGTGCGGGAAATCCGGGTTCTGGACCCCTAGGATGCGAGGTTCTCTCTCCGCTGGGCACTTAGCTGAGACGAGGTTCTCTTGATGATGTCATTGACCTCGTTGTGTCTTGCATGCCAGCCCTTTGTGCTTCCGCAATGCAACCCATGCAGTCCGTATTGGTCTGCCACCCTGTTGCAAATACACTTGTATTCAGTGTGAATTGGGGCACCAAGGTGGAGGGCCACTGCTACACGAAGGGATCTGGATCTAGGCGCGTGCCCATTGCTGACATGGGTACTGCCAGGAGGAAGTCTCCTGCATGGGGGGCACGCACTGCTCTGAGGCGGGCTTTCTCCTTGTCTGATGTTGCGGCGCTGAGCATGGCATCAGCTACTTTTCCACTAGAGGGTGGTCCCAACTGGACTGTTTGTGTTGTTTTGTTGCTCTATAATGGTTGGTGGGCTGCCAGACCATCCCACTGATTTGAACATTCAGTGAAAGCAGGATCGTGTATTCCTGCTGAATCTCAAGGTTGCAGGTAAGATATCTCTGACGAGGTCGTGCGATGCAGGGAGGAGGAAGGAAGGGGGTAGAGCAATTGGGAGGTTGTGCGGACACCAGGCCGCCAAGTCTTACAGGAAGGGTTGCTTGCTCCCACTGAGAGTCGTCCAATGGCAGGTTCAGGACTTTCACCAGCATGGACCTCAGAAGGGTGTCATACACATTTAACTTAGGGCTGCTGTAGGATGGAGGACATCTCAGAAAGTAGGTCAACTTAGGGAGAGGACAGGCATCTTGTGAGGAGAAAGAGAGCATCATGGGCATCAATCTTGTCAATCCTGTCCAGCATTCTCTTTAGATCAGTGATTTTGCAGCCAGAACCTCCTCGATTGCTCGNCACACACACACACAGGGAAAACATGGAAGGGATACGAAATCGGGCTGGCAAACGCAGGAGGACAATCGCAGCTGGAACAAACACAGAGGATGGGGGGAACAGTAAGACTGGATGAAGGAAGTACTCCAGCAAATGCGGAATGAATTCAGTGAAGGACTGAGGGTAATGAGGGAGACAGTAGCCAACATGCAAGATGATCTAAGGGCAGCAAAGGAGGAGATAAGATGCCTAAAGGAGACTCTTCCACAATACCAGACAAACTGTACCTCAGGGAGATGGGAATGCTACTGTGGAGGGGACAACCACAACCCTGCTCTCATTTGAAATGCTTAAAAAGAGCCCTGAAGCTAGGTCTGCAGTAAGGAAGTTGCCATGGAAGTGGCTTCCTCTCAGGAAGCAGCTAGATGTACTAGCCGGATGATAGAGAGAAAAAGAGCAGTAGTAGTAGCAGGCATTAAAGAGCAAACAGGGACCAGCCCAAAGGAGCAGAGAGACAAGGACAAAAACGCAGTTACCGAGATCCTTAAAGAGGTAAGGATGGAGGGAACTGACCAAAATGTTGAAAAGGTTTTCAGGCTTGGAAAGTTCAACAAGGACAGGGACCGAATGATAAAGGTGGTATTTATGAGCGAAATCACGAAAGAGGAACTGTTAGCAAGGAAGAGCGGTCTAACAAATGTTCCGAAGTTCAAAAAAGTATTCCTGCAGAGGGATATGACAAGGGAAGAAAGAATACAGGCAGCAGACCGGAGGAAGGAGCGCAGGGAGAGAGAAAGGATTCAGAGTACCACAACCCGGAACCCTACAATCCCAGAGGGAAGTGGAGAACCCTCCTCAAACAGTGCAACAGCCACAGGGATTGGGGCACCACCCCCACATTCTACCCAACAGACACCCAACCTGCCCATCCCTGTCAGCCCCCACTAAGTACCCACCTAGGGCACCCTCTCCCACCCATCCCCCTCCTCCCACTCACCCCCTCCTCCCACTCACCCATCTCCCCAGGACCTCCCTTCTCCCCATCCCCCAAGCCCTCCCTTCTCCCACATGCTTCCCGTCTCTTCCACCCCAAGCCCTCCCTTCTCCCCCGCCCCCCTAAGCCCCCACTCTCCCCCACCCCTCCTAAGTCTTCCCTCTCCCCCACTCCCCTAAACCCTCCCTCTTTCTCACCCACTTCAGCCTCCTTTTTCCCCTACGCCCCCCAAGCCCTCCACCCTCTTCTCCCCCCCCCAAGCCTCCCATCTCCCCTATCTCCCAAAGCCTCTCCTTCCCCCATGCTTCCCCAACTCTCCCTCTCTCACTCCCCCAACCCTCCCCCTCTCACTCTCCCCCCACCCTCACCCTCTCACTCTCCCCCCTATCCTCACCCTTTTAACCCCCCCCTTATCCTCCCCTCTCCCCCACCACCCACCTCTCCCCCCCCCCCCAAGCCCTCCCTCCTCCACCAGTCTCCCTGTGCCAGGTCCCCCCAGCTCCCACTCACCCCAGATCCCATAGGTCCCCCCAGAGGAGAAGCAGAAGAGAGTCAGTTTCAGGGTGATGTACTCGAACATAGATGGGATCACAAGCAAAACAAGTGAACTAAGGGAAAGAGCACAAGAAGTGAACCCAGATGTAATCGGACTCACAGAAACTAAACTCTCTGGAATCATAACGAATGCCGTGTTTTCCCCAGGAGTACACAGTAATAAGGAAAGAGAGGGAAGGTAGGGGAGGAGGCGAAGAGGCCCTTACCTTGAGGATACCTGGAGGTGCTTCCGGGGCTTAGCATCCCCCCGGCCGGTCATCGACCAGGCCTCCTGGTTGCTGGACTGATCAACCAGGCTGTTGGACGCGGCTGCTCGCAGCCTGACGTATGAGTCACAGCCTGGTTGATCAGGTACCCTTTGGAGGTGCTTATCCAGTTCTCTCTTGAACACTGTGAGGGATTTGCCAGTTATGCCCCTTACATGTAGCGGGAGCGTGTTGAACAGTCTCGGGCCCCTGATGTTGATAGAGTTCTCTCTCAGAGTACCAGTTGCACCTCTGCTTTTCAACGGGGGTATTCTGCACATCCTGCCATGTCTTCTGGTCTCATGTGATGTTATTTCTGTGTGCAGGTTTGGGACCAGCCCCTCTAATATTTCCACTACTCATGAGAAAGGAATGGAGTTTTAAGGAGATGGCCATCCCGGGCTGTGAGGAGTTCAGAGACTACATAGCAGGCACCATGACAATGGGAGGACCAAGAATAGTAGTAGCAGTAATATACAACCCTCCACCAAATGACAAAAGACCCAGTCAGAGTATGAAAACAACAACATGGCAGTTAACACTATAATTGAGAGGGCAGCCTCTGCTGCTTGTAGAAATAGATCCCACCTGCTCATCATGTGTGACTTCAATCACGGAAGGATTGACTGGGAGAACAAGGAACCACATGGAGGCGAGGATACGTGGAGAGCCAAACTATGGAGGTGGTGACAAGAAACTTTTTAACCCAGCATGTCGGAGAACCCACAAGGAGGAGAGGCAATGACGAACCAGCGAGACTCGACCTAGTCTTTACTCTGAACGACTCCGACATAAGAGAAATTGGTTTTGAGGACCCAGTAGGAATGAGCGACCACAGTGTACTGGTGTTTGAGTACTTGATTGAAGAAGGGTTATTGAACTCGGGGAGGGATACCGAAACCAAAATGTTAGCATACCGAAAGGGAAACTATGAGGGGATAAGAAAATTCCTAACAGATATAGCATGGGAAACAGAGCTCAGGGGAAAAACGGCCTAAGATATGATGGATTACATCACGCAGAAGTGCAAGGACGCAGCAAACAAGTTTGTCCGAGTCCAAAAGTAAAACAGAAAAATTAAAATGAGAAACTCATGGTTTAATCAGAGATGTAGGCTAGCTAAGCAACAAAGTAAAAGGGCATGGAGAAACTATAGGATTAACAGGACACTGGAGAGCAGAGAAAGACACCAGAATGCCAGGAATGAATATATCAGGATGAGAAGAGAGGCAGAAAGACAATACGAAAACGACATCACAAGCAAGGCAAAGACTCAGCATAAATTGTTGCATAGCCACATCAGGAGAAAAACAACAGTAAAGGAACAGGTAATGAAATTAAGGATAAGGGCAGAAGGATTCACTACAAACGACAAGGAAGTGTGTGAGGAACTGAATAAGAATTCCAAGAGGTCTTCACCCTAGAGCAAGGAGAAATCCCAGAGATAAGAGAGGGAAAAGCTAACCAGGAACCACTGGAAGAGTTTGAGATTACAAGCGGGGAAGTAAGGAAGTGTTTACTAGAGTTGGATGTGACAAAGGCTATAGGCCCAGATGGAATCTCTCCTTGGATACTTAGGGAAGGAGCAGAAGAACTGTGCCTACCACTCTCCATAGTGTATAACACAAAAGAAATTACAGGCCCAGTTCCCTAACCTGCCATACCATGCAAGCTGTATGGATAAGATTGTTGCCGAAGAAAGCTATTGACGCACCTCGGAGCGAAAATCTTTGTACCACAACAGCACCAAATTGATTCCATG
>WNGS01003388.1:5913050-5923768 GCA_020271785.1 Procambarus virginalis
TCTGCAGTTCAAATAACATTATGAAAGTGTGACTTAGTCCAGCTCCATTACAACTCTTATCAAATATTACTGTGTGTCAGTTTTAGCGCTCTGTAAAACAATTGATACTGCAACGCGAATCAACTTTCTACAGTCCAAATAACATTATGAAAAGATGACTTAGTTCATATACCTATTACATCTCATATCAAATATTACTGTGTATCAGTTTTAGCGCTCTGTAACACATTGTAATGTAACGCGAAATCATCTTTCTTCAGTTCAAATAACATTATGAAAGTGTGACTTAGTCCAGCTCCATAACATCTCTTATCAAATATTACTGTCTAACAGTTTAGCCTCTGTATACACACATTGTAACGTGGAAATCATCACCTTTTCTGCAATCCAAATAACATTATAAAATGTAAAGTGAGACTTAGTCCAGCTCAATATACATCTCTTATTATATAATTGTCAAATAAGCACAGATGAGTTTGTGGAGGCGGTGTTCACCACCTACAAATTCTATATAGAAAAAAAAAACAGACACTGCTGACAGATGTGACAGTTTTAGCCCTCTGTAACACATTGTAACGCAAAACATCTATTCTGCAGTCCAAATAATATTATATCGGTTACGTAACGCGTTTTACTGAATGAGGGAAACATCAATCTACACTCTCGTTAGGGTCTAACCCTTCATCGCTGGTTTGAGGCGCAGTGGAGATGGGCGAGGTACTGGGATTGCACCATTACCCTCCACCCCATCATCCCTACACTACAGAGCCCCTACCTACCCCTCCCACCCCCCTTCCAATGCCCAAACCATTAAGCATCACTTCACCCTTCCTAGAACGGATGTTCTGTGCAAAGCCTTTGGTATTATTTCTGCTAATATGTGTAAGCTGTATCTTAACGTGATCGCACATGGTAACATCATTTTTTGCTCTAATAGCATTTTTTTTTAAGAATAACGAGAGTAATAAGGTGTCTTCAATCTTATTATTATAACAAAATCATATTTTTTTTTGTAAAAACAAATCGCGCATGGGACTACACAGAAGTCAGTGGTTGTACTCTCTCTCTCCGTCCTCCCTCCTTCTATTCGATCATGTAATAGTTTGTGGGAAAAAGGATACATCGATATCACTTTCTCCTACTGCCAGCTGTTCACAGTATCTTTTTTTCTTTTCTTAGACATTAACAGCTCATCAGTGGATGGAAGACTAATGTCAATTTTCGAGCCTCCATCACTATCACCCTTATAACCTTGTAAGGTAACACGACCAACATGATGGCATCGTTCTTTGTCCAAATATCTTTAATGTAACGTGACCAACATGGTAACATCGTTCTTTGCCCAAATAACATTTTAAGAGTAACTAGCAACTTTCTGTCTGTTGTCCGAATATCATATTGATATGTGATAGTTTAGTTCATTTATTATGCACCCATACCCATCTTGCGAGCGGTATTAGAAAGGGTTACAGAGTCACATAATGGGCTCAGGGACTGAACCCCACAATTCATTTAGTTAAGGAAGTTACAATCTAGATCAGCTAGTTACAAAATTCAATATAATTCGGCCCATCGACAATGGGTTCGAGACCGACCACAAGTACAGTTTCTAATTAAGCAGTGTCAATTTCACTTTGCCTCAGATCTACAGGATCTTGTTGAAGATTTAGTTTTAACAAAAAGTGAAACACGAGAACATGAACTAATCGGGTTGAGATAGGAGGAAAGGCTTTGCGGAAGATAAAAGAGCTGAGGGGACATGTTCGCTACCTACATTTCTTCATGCGAGTTCATTTTAGTTTAAAGTTTTCCATCTAAATTAAATACTACTATCATCATCAACCACAACTTACTGGATGTCTTAGACATTCAGTTTACAACTCAGTAAGTGTTTACTGAACGTGGGAATCACTTCATGTGTAATTATTTAGTTTAGTTCAAAGTTTCCTATTCTTAAAATATTACTATCATCATCATCAACAACAACTTATTGGGTGTCTTAGTCATTCAGTTTACAACTCAGTAAGTGTTTACTGAAGGTGAGAATCACTTCATGTGAGATTATTTAGTTTAGTTCAAAGTTTCCTAATCTTAAAATATTACTATCATCATCATCATCATCAACAACAACTTGCTGGGTCTCTTAGTCATTTAGTTTACAACTCAGTAAGTGTTTACTGAAGGTGGGAATCACTTCATGTGTGATTATTTAGTTTAGTTTAAAGTTTTCCATCTTAAATTAAATACTACTATCATCATCCAGTGTCAGCCATTACTATTCGTATCATCAAAGTCCTTTCAGTCATCAAACAAGCAGAGGTGCTGCATAAACCACTAAAGATCTGATGTATGCAAGGTACATCATTTTGACAATTCCGACACAGACCCACCTTAGCGAGATGACTGTGTGCAACAGTAGCCTAGCACTCTTAATAATTTTATTCAAGCTCTGATAACATAGCATAATGTAAGATTTTTTCACATTTCATATCGCGTGTGTAGATTTAGTTTTAACAAAAAGTGAAACACGAGAGCATGAACTAATAGGGTTGAGATAGGAGGAAAGGCTTTGTGGAAGATAGAAGAGCTGAAGAGACATGTTCCACACCTACATTACTATTGTTTCTTGCAGACCTGCAGACCTGACCAGAAAAGCAGTCAGTCAGTCACTCAGTCAAACATTTTTATAGTTAAAAGTTTTTTTTATCTTAAATAACAAGGACTACTAGTCTTCATTTTTTCTTCTATCAAATCAAATAGGCGCGAGAGCCACTACCTATTGTTGTTGTCTGTCAGTCTGTCTGTCTATCGCTTGACTAGGTTAAGGACTGCAATATCTCACACCATACATGCTACGGGCTCTCACTAGTCAATAAACACAATTTTGTAACATTTCTCGACTAAAATAGCTCTCCCAAACATCTTTACACTTTTAATTTTTCATTGACACGTGCACAGCTATCAAAGGGAATCTCACTACTGCACGGATGTCTTGTGTGATAAATAAAAAGGCATATATATTTATGTACATAGCATATCATTTTATTTGAGAAACTTATATGTGGTGAACTTATCTCCCGAGTCCACACAAATAACCCACATCAACCCTCATCCATATTGAGAAAGAGAGAGAGAAGGCAAACATAGCTTGGTTATTGCATTTAGTTTTTAAAAAGGGGTAAGAATAAGAAGAGTCACGTTCCATAAAAATACTTTACAGCATCCATTATTTATGTGCAGTAAGAGGGAAACGGAATCCGCACATACAACATCCAAGCATTACAACGCTATCGAGGTAAACATAAAAGACAATAATGTAGTAGTAGTATGCTATTAATCCGCTAGTCAAAACTTCACATAACAGATATGATTTCACAGAGTTTTAACCTTTGCAAGTTTTTTCTTTGTTTTCTCTTCACTTGTGCTAAGTGAGTCAGACAAAATGTGTTATTTCATTATTAGCCAGGCAATACGCTATTAGCTAGATAGTCAATACATATAACACGTATTATTTCACATAAATTTTTTCTAGCAAATATGGTTCATTTAAGCAGTTCAACACATCAATCACCAGCAGTCCGCGAAATTCTCTTTAGTCAATAATCATTCTTTACAGTATTTCTTGACTAAAATAGCTCTCCAAAACATAAGTGTTAATTTTTATTCTCACTGTCGCACTTAAAGTCAATAATTTGTTTTGCAGAATGACAAGATATGCTTAGTGACGAGATTTCACGGTGAGCATAGTTTTAAGAGTGTTCACTGTTGCGGTGTTGGATCTGGTGGTGATGTTATCACTGATGGACCACCCAACCCACAACTCGACAAATGCTCATATTTCACTAGGAGATCACACTAGGCACTTCTGGCTCTTGGAGAGGGGCTCAACGTCACACGTTTAGGGGATGCGGCTCCAACACGCAGCCTTGTTGTCACGTGCACACACCCACTCGAGCCGCTGTGACTCCCCACTCTCTCCTTATGGAATATGACCTCCTCAATCCCCTTTGTCTTACTAGACTTCTGTCTTACCCTGTCCACAGCAGTGGTTCCTGTTTCTTGCTCTCTCTCTCCTTCTTTACTATTTCCTGGGAAGCCTCACTGGGACAAGTGCAAACACCAGCAAATTTGGGTACATTTACTGGACGAAGTACATACCAATACATGCATACATATAATAATAATGATGAATCCTATACTCTGTACTATTATAACCAGGTTGCACTCCAACACCATCAGAACTCTATCCTCAGCTTGCTAAGTGGTATCCTATCTCTTGATATTACCTAATGTTATCAACCTCCTCAAGTGGATTAAGTCTTACAATATAATGTTACACTAGCATCAAGAGAATGTATACATATATATATACCTATAAACACATATAAGGCAAATGAGCATTTGAATGCAATAACATATATATATATATATATATATATATATCAGTATAAATGATCCGTGCCACACAACGAATCAATTGATCATTCTATCAGTCTTAGAATACATATATATCTGTAGGTACTCCTGCCTACGTCTGTAACTCTAAACTTCAATATACACTTCTTGGCACATAAATGGCAAACGATCACTCACCTCTCACTGCGTCGTTCACGCTAATGACAAACACTCTCACCTCCATACAAGTGATCAGTTAGAACTATTTCACTACCCTGACAACTTCAGGTTCCTCAGGGCTTAAACACCAGGATCCTCTGCAGCTCCTCCAGGCTGCTACCATGAAGATTCCTTGAACAACTATGGTGCTTCCCTACTCCTATTAGGATCATCCACAGCTCTCCTGGCTGCTGCACCATAAAGTTTCCTCGAATAACTGTGGTACTTCACCACCTCTGCAGAAGCACGTGACACTCCTCCTCACTGCTTCTCCTCATAGCTCGAGGTCCTCTTCTTCCCTGCCTTGGAGTCTCATCAACCACTCCCTCTGTGCTGGCTTCGAAGTCCTCAGCAACTTCTTCCCCAAAGGACAAACCTGCAACCCATTTGCACTCCAATAAATTGTTTCCCTTTTTAACACATAAACAAAATTAATCACACAACATCTTTGTCTCCAATCTCTATCTGTCTTCTACATTTAATGAGAGTGGACTCCCCAGTGGGCGAGTCTATGCGCCACCTCGCTGGGCGAGCCTCACTCACGCTGGGAGGGGCCTCCTCCCTCAGGAGCCCGGCTCCTTCAGTTGCCCGCCAGCGCTCAGAGAAGACGGATGTCGCTCCGCGCTCCTCCCACTTCACTCTCTTATTTTAGGCTTTCTGCCATACCAAAACATTTCTAACTTGAAAATAAACATTGCTACTGTCGCTGGGCACACGACCAACTACCAGCAAACACTATGAACTGGTTTAAATCGGGCTTACCACAGATTATCTGGTCGAGGGCGCTTCTCCCTCTGACAACGTCTGGCCAGGGCGCTTGTCACAGCCCACAAAACTGTCACTGGGCGGCTTAATACTCTCTCCTCGCCGTCCAGGACTTGAGACCGCAACGTCTTTAGCTCGATTCAACAGCTGGAACGTCTGTACCTTCTCTTCTCTTGGAGATAATATCACTAGGGGTTCCCTCCTGGCGGGAGCTGGTCAAAGCGCGGCTTCTCCCCTGCGATGTCTGGCCTCAAGTGAGGTCATCGCCCTCCACAAGCGAGCCTCACGCCTCCAGTAACTTGTCCACATCTCCTAACAAGTCATTTATCTGTTTTCTTGCTCATTGCCCATAATCTCAAACTTTTATATAAATCCAACACACCATCTTACATCTGTGTTATCGCCTCTATAATTCCTGGACCTTCCAGTTAGGTCAGGCTTGCTGAATAACTCTCAAAGGGTGAGACTCGTTTCTCCTGCAGGCTGAGATCATAACATCACACTGTATTAATTACGGTCATGGATATGTTATGTTATGTTTATGAAGATCATTACTTCTTATTTTTACCTAACTGAACGTCGAAATCATTACCTGTGTGCCCATTTTTTACTTGAACCCGTCTCCACTCCAAACCAGTCAGGACCTAGGGTCCCGACTCGGACCGCAGGTCTGGTTTGAACAGCAGCAAATGAGTAACCACTGACTGCTGTGTATCCCATGCAGTTGTGCTTACAAAAAAAATTATGATTTGTTATAATAATAAGATTGAAGACCACCTTATGACTCTCGTTATTCTTAAAAAAATGCTATTTGAGCAAAGAATGATGTTACCATGTGGGTCACGTTACGATACAGCTTACACATATTAGCAGAAATAATACTAAAGGCTTTGCACAGAACATCCGTTCTGGGAAGGGTGAAGTGATGCTTAATGGTTTGGGCTTGGAAGGGGGGTGGGAGGGGGTAGGGGTCTGGTGAGGGTGGATGGGGTGAGGGTATGGTCATCCCAGTACCTCGCCCATCTCACTGCGCCTCAAACCAGCATGAAGGTTAGACCCTAACGAGACGGATTGATGTTTCCCTCATTCAGTAAAACGCGTTACGTAACGATATAATATTATTTGGACTGCAGAAAGATGATTTGCGTTACAATGTGTTACAGAGGGCTAAAACTGTCACACTGTCAGCAGTGTCTGTTTTTTTTCTATCTAGAATTTGTAGGTGGTGAACACGCCTCCCCAAACTCATCTGTGCTTATTTCACAATTATATAATAAGAGATGTAATTGAGCTGGACTAAGTCTCACTTTACATTTCATAATGTTATTTGGATTGCAGAAAAGGTGATGGTTTCCATGTTACAATATGTTACAGAGGCTAAACTGGTAGACAGTAATATTTGATAAGAGATGTAATGGAGCTGGACTAAGTCACACTTTCATAATGTTATTTGAACTGCAGAAAGATGATTTCGCGTTACGTTACATTGTGTTACAGAGCGCTAAAACTGACACACAGTAATATTTGATATGAGATGTAATGGAGATGGACTAAGTCATACTTTCATAACGTTATTTGGACTGTAGAAAGTTGATTCGCGTTACGTTACATTGTGTTACAGCGGCTGAGTCGTACTTTCATAATGTTATTTGGACTGCAGAAAGCTCATGGCACACTCAATGCTATGTTCCAGTGTGTGTCAGGAGCGAGAGAGAGAGAGAAAAACATGTAGGTTAGTAACCAGTGACTGCTATGTGTATCCCGTGCAGATGTGTTTAACATAAAATTATGATTTGTTATAATAATAAGATTGAAGACCACCTTATGTCTCGCTACTTTAAAAAAATGTTATTTGAGCAAAGAATGATGTTACCATGATGACCACGTTAAGATACAAGTGGTTTACTTCTCCTAACTATTTATTTATTTATTATTCTTTATAGCGCGAAAAGTGTGTAAGCTGATAACTTGCGGATGTCAAGTGTGAGGGGGAGGGAGCGGTTGGCTAAGGTGTGCGGTCCCACCTCATTTAGCCTCAGTCATGTGTCATCCTTTACAGAGGCGGGCCGGCTCGGAAGGCTCGCCCCCGCCAAAAAATGTTTCCCTCTTTCAGTAAACGCTAACCTAATGACTTTTAGTTTACTAAGTGATGTGCCATGTGGTGACACTTCTCAGGACGATGTGACGGTATGTGGTTCTGGTCCGTACCACTCTAGAAGGTAAAGGAGGGGGGGGGGGGGGGGTGTCCCACTCTAGAAGGTAGGGGAGCAGAAGATATGCCCACACCAGCTACATGGAAATACAGTTAGCCAGTGAACGGTGGACAGTACACACATCCTTCTGAAGACATTGAAAAACGCTTAAGGCTAATGGTCAGCATCCGCAAGAGGCTGCTCCCAACACCTCCTGGACTCTGCTCTCTCCTACCCTCCTGTCACTTCCTGCCATGTGCATAGCTCGAAGAAAACATAATGGATGTCAAAACCACAAATGACCCTAAACACTCTCCAGCCATAGGGGGAAGGTCCCCTCACTCTCCCTTCTTCTCTCATCTTAACTCCCTGCTCCCTCTCAGGTATGGGAGGCTCCCCTCTCCCTTCACAACCTAACCTACATACTCCTCCTCCTAATCCTCCTCCTCCTCCCTACATGTCTGCATACCATCCACATAGCTTCCATCCCCTACCCAACATGACACTCTCTCAAGTGACGCCAGGCCGAACGCCAGGCATCAAAAACCACAAACCACAAATGATCCTAAACACTCTCCAGCCAGAGGGGAAGGTCCCCTCACTCTCCCTCACCCTCCCTAACCCCTCCATCCCCTATCCCAACAACATATGTTGGGAACCCTCTCACCTACACACACACACACACATACACACACACACACACACACACACACACACACACACACACACAACACACCCACACACACACACACACCACACACCACACACACACACACACACACACACCACACACACACACACACACACACACACACACACACACACACACACGCACACACACACGCACACACACACACACACACACACCACACACACACACACACACACACACACACACACACACACACACACACACACACACACACCACACACACACACACACACACACACACACACACACACACACACACAGAGCACCTGGAGTGAAAGAACTTCGTAACACAGCACCAACATGGATTCAGGGATGGCAGGTCCTGCCTCACAGGGTTACTTGAATTCTACGACCAGGCAACAAAAATAACGCAAGAAAGAGAAGGGTGGGCAGACTGCATATTTTTGGATTGGCAGAAAGCCTTTGATACAGTGCCACACAAGAGGCTAGTGAAAAAGCTGGAGATGCAGGCTGGAGTGAAAGGGAAGGTACTCCGTTGGATACAGGAGTACCTAAGCAACAGGAGAAAAAGAGTCAGTGTGAGGGGTGAGGTCTCAGATTGGCGAGACGTTACGAGTGGAGTCCCGCAGGGGTCAGTCCTTGGACCTATACTGTTTCTGATATATGTAAATGATCTCCCAGAGGGTATAGAATCGTTTCTCTCAATGTTTGCCGATGATGCAAAAATTATGAGGAGGATTGAAACCGACGACGATAGTAGGAGGCTACAAGACGACCTAGACAGACTGAGTGAATGGTCCAACAAATGGCTGTTGAAGTTCAACCCGAGTAAATGCAAAGTAATGAAACTAGGCAGTGGAAACAGGAGGCCAGACACAGGATACAGAATAGGAGATGAAGTACTTAATGAAACGGACAGAGAGAAAGATCTAGGAGTTGATATCACACCAAACCTGTCTCCTGAAGCCCACATAAAAAAGGATAACATCTGCGGCATATGCGAGGCGAATGTGAGATGTGCATATATATTTATGTACGTGCAAATACATTTATGCAGCAATATTGGATTACTACTGAAATCGCACTGAAGTCACCACGCCTGGCAGGTGACTGTGTTCATACAAATGGATGATAGTAGGTTTCATTTTTATTTGCCCTATGCTCAATAAGCAATCTCTGAAGAAAGATTGTCAAAGCTTAAATTACATTCTCAAGAAAGGCGAAGAAGACATAGGGGTGACATGATAGAGCTATGAATTATATTATGCTAAAATGGGATATTAATAGGCTATTAAAATTATCAACACTAGACAGAACATGAAACAATGGGCATAAATTGGAATAAGTTTTAGATTTAGGAAAAAGACCTGGGCAAATACTGGATTGGTAACAGGAGTGAACTCATTTCTTATGTTAATATGAAATCTTAGCTATAAAATGATCTTAGACAATGGGAAACAGTATGGTAATACCTTATTGAGAAAAAACGAGCATATAATGGTTAACGCCATTGCACATTTTTTTTGAGACATATACAAGAGTTGTTACATTCTTGTACAGCCACTAGTATGCGTAGCGTTTCGGGCAGGTCCCTGGAATACGATCCCCTGCCGCGAAGAATCGTTTTTTCATCCAAGTACACATTTTACTGTTGCGTTAAACAGAGGCTACAGTTAAGGAACTGCGCCCAGTAAATCCTCCCCGGCCAGGATACGAACCCATGACATAGCGCTCGCGGAACGCCAGGCGAGTGTCTTACCACTACACCATGGAGATTGTACATTAGGCTTGACAGAAGATAGCTTTTGAAACCCCCTTTGCTATAAATATTAAAAATGGAGAATAAATACACATAACAGAAAACGGACTTAAAAAGGGGAATAAGACGGGGTGACCATTAGCATGCCTGTGAGGGGTCGCTGGGGTAACGCAAAAAGTATGGGTGAAGGAGCCTACCTGATTTGACCCCCCAGTTAGTTGATGTACGTCATGACCTTAGCAATGCCTGTGCAAGGTCAGCCGGAAACGAAAATACACGGGCAAAGACGTGCGTGGTGTAAAAAGTTCGTAAAAACCCAGGGGCCAAGCACGTGGCGTAGGAAAAAAGTTTGTAAACCCACCGAGCCAAAGACGTGGGGGAAAAAAAGTTTGTAAAACACCCCAGGGCCAATGACATGCTTGGGAAAAAGTTCGTAAACCCGGGGCCAATGACGTGCTTGGGAAAAAAAGTTCGTAAAATCCAGGGGTCAATGACGTGCGTGGGAAAAAAGTTCGCAAAAACCCTTGCGTGTGAGAAAAAAGTTGTGAAACCCAGGGTCCAAAGACGTGCGTGGGAAAAAAGTTCGTAAAACTCAGGGGCCAATGACGTGCGCGGGAAAAAAATTTCGAAGAAAAACACCAGGGGCCAAAGACCGTTCGTGGGAAAAAAAAGTTCGTAAAAACCCAGGGGCCTAAAGACACGTGCTATTAGCAAT
>WNGS01003388.1:5924768-5936369 GCA_020271785.1 Procambarus virginalis
TGACCCACATCTTCCCAGACCGCATACCCAAACACCGGATGCTCACACGCGTCCAACACGCCCCGCACCCTTCCATTACCTTCTAGAGCACTTACCTCATACTCTAGCACATAGCCCACATATCTCCTACCCACCAAACAACATGACCCCCCATCTTCCTGACCGCATAACCCAAAACCGGACGCTCACGCGCGTCAGACACACCCCAACTTCTGGGAAAATCCCCTTACAACACTATGTGGCTACATACCTTTGCACCACATGGCCAGCTGGCTCTAATGAGCTCAGCTGGCCAGTTGGTGCGCACGGTTGTAGGCGTACTTTTCACTACTCATTCGCAATTCTTGTCAGATATATTTATATCAATATCATATTTATGATCGTTAATTATTAACATTATCATTTATATGATTTTAGGCTCACCAACTCAGCAGGTAGTGGAGGTAGAGGAAGAATATCCTCGTGGAGGAGGTAGTGAAGAGCCCAGCACGAGTCAAGCTCGCTCACCAACACCAGAAGATAATGACAACAGGGAAAGTTCTAATTCTAATTAACATCCTCAATAATTATTATTATCAGCATATTTCAATAACGACATTATTATTATTAAAGTTCCTATATATTTAATGTTATTTATTGAAATCATTATTCTTGTTACTTATAGGTTCTCAACTGGAGGACGGAGAAGACTCCCTGCACTTAATTTGGGAAGCAGATTCAGATATGGATGCCAGCCAGCCTATCGCTAATTCTCCGCCACCACCTCAGGAACAGCAGAAACAGGAGGTAGATGGTTTGCTTCCTCCTCAACCTGAAGTGCTTGAAGTGATCAATAATTTCAATGGGGGGTACATACGCCATTCATATAGCATCGCAGATTACGCCCAAGGAGATCCTGCCCATTATTTGACTATATATCGTGATTATTTTATTCAGCAAATAGAATCCTTATTTGATGCCGTTCACCCCAATTTCCCTCCTGCCATTTTAATTTACCCCGATTTTTCTTTTAATTTACAACGGCTTAATCAAGAAAATGAACTTGATTTTGAGGGAGAGTTGCCCATAAGGGCTGAGCAGCGAACTGTATCTAGGCATGAGGCAAGTGTTGTCGTAGATCAATGGATTGCTGAATTGGATAATAAGTTAGAAGAGTTCCTTGCCGAGATAGAAGGTTCGAGTCTAGATATACAGAGCATTTCGGGATTTTATATTAATTCTATTGCTGTTCAGCATTCTATCCGTCTAGGAGATTACGTGCCTTATCCAGATAGATTGCGTGGTGGACATTATATTTTCAATCCTAAAGGTGAGCAAAATATATGTTTAATTCAATGTTTGGCAGCTTACATATGCCTTGCTCATGGGATGACATTAGGTAATATCCGCAGATTTTCCAAGTCAGCCAGGTGGTGTCTTATATTTGTCCGTTGGAGTGAGATATTGAAATTCCCATAACGTATGACAATATCAATAAAATAGAAACTATAAATAAATTAAGTATTTTTATCTATGTGCTTACACATGAAGATAATAGGTACTACATTAGCTTAGCTAGAAAAGGGAGAGAACATTCTGCCCGTTAAGTACCATTGCTCATGTTGGAGGATCAGCATCTTGTGCTCATTAAAGATTTCAATCAGTATGTTCGCAACATGCGCAGCCATTCATATGAGATCCCTAACAATCATATTTTTTGCCATTCTGTTTAATTCATTTGTCACCTGATGCTATGCGGGATCATGAAGAGTCATGTGAAGTTAGACAAACATTGAAATTTTACCCTGAAGGTCATAAAATTAAGTTCAAAAATTACGGTTGTGCCTATGGACCTTCACATACGGCATATTATGATTTCGAGTGCTTGTTGGACCCCTCCAATCCTCAAGGTATGATCGAGAAGCGTCACAAAGCTGTTTAATATGCTTTTATCATCATCAACAGGGAATTGGAGGTGGTAGAGAAGTTAACGTATATGGGGGATGACCCTGTCAATCATTTCATAGATACTTTGGAGAAGTCATGGAAGAGAATTAAATCTACCATGCCTAAATACAAAATATCTATGACACGTGCACATTGGCAAGCCAATAGACGACTAACCACATGTGAAATGTGTTATAGACCATTTAAATCAGCTAAGGACAAGCACCGTCATCATGATCATGCTATTGAATTTAATAATTATCTTGCAGCCTATTGTCGTAGGTGCAACATGTTGTGCAGAAATTCATATAAATATTTGTATACTTTCTCTCACAATGCAGCTTATGACCTCGGGGTAATTTTAAATGAATTGTCTAACCTCCCTAACCGTAAAATTGATATTGCCTCCAAAGATGGATTTAACTTCATGAAAGTAGATATCGGTAAACTTCGATTTATGATAGTCTGGCTTTATTGAATAGTGGGCTGGAAAAACTAGCTAAAGAACATATCAGGGAAGGTAAACCTACCACTTACACCTCAGTTATGCTAGATGACGTCCATGCAGCTGCCCACCATTTATTAAAGACAGAAAAACAAGTATTCTGTTATGATTATATTTCATCTTTGGAGAAATTAAATGAACCGGCTCTTCCTCCTCCCGAAGCCTTTTTCAATAGTTTAAAACACGAGGCCATAAGCGAGAACGATTATACACAGGCTAAAGAAGTCTTTAGATTAGCGGAATGCAAGTCCATTGGGGATTACTTGAAGGTCTATTTAAAAGTAGATACTGGAGTATTGTGTGATGTGTTTACTGTATGGCGCAAGACCATGCTTGAGCTGTACAAGTTAGACATTACTCACACTGTCTCGTTATCTAGTTTTGCATGGGACGCTTTCTTGTTTAAGAGTCAAGTTGTCTTGGACTCTATTTCCGATCCCCATTTGTACGATGTATTGCGTAGAAATCTAAGAGGCGGATTTACCTCTGTTGTGCGACAACACACAAGTGTACAAAATGAGCATACGGGTGCTGATCCTTCTAGCACTGATAAATATATTCTGTATTTAGATTTTAATGGCCTATACGCCACCTGTATGACAGAACTGCTTCCTCAAGGCGGGATCCGTAAATTATCTGCTGTCGAATGTAATGATTGGCTCCAACAGGGATTGGAAAATATTGCATGTGATGGGGATAAGGGTTATTGGGTCATGTGTGATACCAAGCATGTCGTACCTGAGGTGGCTCGATACACCGATGACTTACCCTTAACCCTGTCACATGCTAATATTTCTACTGATCTTCTGTCCGATTATAGCAAACACATTTTAAATACCGAAGATCGCAAACTTCCCAAGAAAAATAATAAATTAATTTCTTCTCATCTCCCTCAAAAAGATTACTTGGTCAGTTTAGATTTGCTTCAGATGCTGATGAAATTGGGATTAGAAGTAGCTAAGGTAAATGCAGTTTATGAATTCCAACAAAGCAAGTACCTTAAGGAATTTGTTGAAACAAATGCTCGTGAACGTTCTAATATACCTTGCGCCATTAAGGGTAAAGCTTTCAAGCTGGTATCAAATGCAATTTACGGCAAGAGTTTGACAAATGTGAGTAAATATTGTGATCAGCATTATTTAGTTACATCTCGAGACAAATTCCAAAACCTGGCACGCAATCCGTTCTTCAAACCAAGCATTTTGTTGAGCGAAGACAGAGTCATTTGCACGGTTAAGAAACAATCAGTACACCAATCTTAAAGTCAATACACCAACCTATTTGGGGTTCCAGATCCCGCAAATAGCTAAGAGGATCCTATATGATTTTTGGTATAATACGGTCAAAGTTCATTATGGAGACAAAGCTAGATTGATGTATATGGATACAGATTCGTATTTGATTGATTGACCTGTCTAAATGCTTTTGAGGAATTAAACAAACTGCCTTTGTTCTCAGCATATGGATTTCAGCAATTTCCCTCCTGAAAATCTCTATTTCGATGACTCTCGCAAAGGTCAACTGGGTTTGTTAAAATCGGAAGTTGGAGCCAAAATTATCAAGGAGCTCATTGCATTGAAGCCTAAAATGTACTCAATTCTCATTCAAGATCAGGTTCAAATCTGTCGTTGTAAAGGAATTCCCACTTATCATCAGTCTAAACTCACTCATGCAGCTTTCCAAAGTGCTTTAGAGTTAAATATTGGGCAGAGGATCCAATCCAGATCTATTAGGAATGTTAAAGGCCGTATGTGTACCTGTCTCACTACAAAACGTGGATTGTCCGCCTTTGACGATAAACATTATGTACTGAGTCCTACACAGTCTTTGCGTATGGACACCCTGATATACCTCGAGCAGAAATTCATGAAGAAGAGAATGAGTAGGATGGACCTGCACCTGCTGCACGTCCTGTGAGACGTGGATTCCATCCCCCTATTCAACATGTGGAGAAAACGTGATGCACTGGTGAACAAGACGTATCCTCTCAATTAGTGACTGAAGAAAATGGCGATAGAACATTGCAACCTCCCCTGACCTATATTGTGTTTGAAAATTGCTACCTCCCCTAACTTATCTTTAGTAGTGTAAAAGGAGACAGATGGGGAAAAAAATTTCAGAAATGGTTTGGACTTTCACACTTCCACGCCGACTTGACTTCCGCGGGCGGATATGTGAAAATCTTATTTTGGGGTGGTTGGGTTAGGGCACAGTCGGCGCGCACCTGGCTGGCTGGCTGGGTGGGGTGGTTGTCCGTTCCCCCTAGGGGTCCCCACGGCCCACCACCCAGGGTATACCTGAGCGACTCTTGCTCCCCCCTAGCCTGTTTTTTTCACTTTTTGTCGCGTATGCATAAGATGAGTCTAAGGCATCAAGAAGGGGGCCCCTACTTATGAGAGGTACAGAAAAAGAATGTTCAATAGATTCAAACCAAAAAATTCACTGGTGATAGGAATATAAACGTTTTTGGAGTATTTAATAACATGATCAAAAAATCACGATTTGGCCCGGGGTGTTACCAGAATACTACGGTATCAATTTGGGGGCCCTTACTTTTGAAATGGATCAGAGGGTAAATGTTCAATAGGTTAAAACAAATAAACACAGTTGAAAGCGAATATAGAATTTTTGGAGTACTTTAATGATGCTATGACTGAATAGTATAAGGAGCCCTTGGCATGGCTCCATTTTCTGTAAATGGTCAGAGGTGGGTGGAGAGAACGGGGGCGCGATGTTCGTGACCAATCAGGAGCCGAGTAGAAAAATTCTCTTTCTGTCTCAGGTGATGGACCAATCAGGTGAAATTTTCCTTATTTGTCGCAGGGGTGTCACGTGACCTGACGTCAGCAATAGGGACCCCAGCGTACAAGAGGGGGGTAAAGATTCCTTACAAAGACCAAGTTGGATATTTAGGTGTAGTAGGCCTTATCTTGAATTTGCCTGATACTGTGAGGTACATTGACATGAAGGGCGAACCATAGTACAGGATTTGCATGTGAGAGGGTCATATTAGGGTTTTAAAGAAGTTAAAATAGCTTTAAAGAGTCCTGTGTGTGTTTGATGGTGGGTAAATGTTCAGTCAATAATTCTCGTGTTTTTAATCTGAATGAGGGGTCCTAGTTTGCGTTCTAGTCGTAAAATAAGTTCCTTAGTATATTTGCTATGGAAAATGAGCTTTCAGTACTCTATATAATTTGAAATGAGGTCAAGAAAGACATGTTTATATGTGAGAAGAGTCAGGTTGGAAACTGTTTATTCCAGTCCCCCCTCCCCCACTCGGCTTTGCTCCGTTTTCTGTAGCCAAAAGTAAAGATTCCATTTTCTGTGGCATTCAGGTGGAAAAAAGGCATGCTCGCATTTGTATGTTCTAACCTGTTTATAGATTTTATAGATGTAATTGTCGGGCCTCAAATTAAATTTTAATATGAAAAATAGCATCAAATGTATGTCAATCTTTTGTAATAAACATTAGACACATTGACATTTGCTGCGATATTTCATAGAATAAAAGTTAACTGCTAAATAGTGGGGGGCCTCAGCCATATTGTGTTGGGTTTGACACTCCACACATCAATTTGACACTTGTAAATATACTATCAAGGAAAGTAGTTGAGTGTTTTACCTGTTTTAAGCAATTTAATATAAATTAGGAATATGGTAATATTCCATATTAAATTTTACTATTTTTTATCACCATATTAGCTTAGACTTTGTGGTGGGGGCCCCAATAACTCATGTATCGTGACAGTAGTTTCGCTTTCTGTTGCCATGCAATACTTTTTGCTATCATTTATACATCACAAACTCTATCAACATCAGGGGCCCGAGACTGTTCAACACGCTCCCGCTACACATAAGGGGCATAACTGGCCGACCCCTCACAGTGTTCAGGAGAGAACTAGATAAGCACCTCCAAAGGATACCTGATCAACCAGGCTGTGACTCATACGTCAGGCTGCGAGCAGCCGCGTCCAACAGCCTGGTTGATCAGTCCAGCAACCAGAATGGCCTGGTCGATGACCGGGCCGCGGGGGCGCTAAGCCCCCGGAAGCACCTCAAGGTAACCTCGAGGTAAAAGTAATCATACCTAAAAATTTAAAAGTCGAATCCATCAGTTTCCGTTTTTTATGTCAGTGGTAGTATAACAAGCGCAAAGGGTTTTAGAAAATGTTAGACCTCCACCTTTCAAAAAGTGAGAAGATGAATTCATTTTGGCATTACTGTCATTACTTTGGAAAGTTTTTTAATGATAGCACATGCTTAAAGAAACTCGCTTGCAAAAACAAAAACTCATACACAAACTCATTTTTGTTTTGGTTCAACTTACCAAAAATAAAACCCAGGGCTTTCATACTCGAGCAAAATACTTAGTCCCTCCTAAACTAAAAAAAAAATGCACAGTCTTACTTAAACACATCAGGGCAAAAATAGAGACACCTCTGACAAGCCACCGGCCTCCTGTTCTCACCAAGGCTACTAATTCGCACATACTTAAACAAACACACTGCTAAACTCCTATACACAAAACAAAAACTCAATTTTTAACTTACACAAATAAAACACAGACTTTGCACATTCACACAAAAAAATGCTTAGTCTCCCCTAAACTTGAACACTCACAATCTTGTGGTGCTTTAATTGCCAAAGCCTTCCAAACCTGCACTGGGGTCGTTAGTCATACATAGAATCAGGGAGAAAAATATCAGCCTCAATATATATATATATATATATATATATATATATATATATATATATATATATATATATATATATATATATATATATATATAAAATTTTTGTAAATATATTTTTTGAAGGAGTTGGGGTCTAAGCTAATCGAAACAACTAGAGACCCTAGAGCTGCCAGTTTTCTTTTTCAGCGCCTCAGTGTGGCAATCCAGAGAGGAAATGCTCACTGCATCCATGGTTCCTGCCCGCCATCTGAGGAGCTTGAGGAGCTATTCAACTTGTGACAAGCAGCCTTGTACCCTGCATGTAATCAATATCGTAACTTTTTTTGTGTACTGACATTTTCAAATATAATTAGATAAATATACACACATACCAAAAGAATAGGGGTGGTAGGAGAAGAAAATATCAAAGTGTTCAGTGAGGATCTACAAGGTCTTCTCTGAGTACTCTTTATTTTCTTCTCCGAGGCAATGGGTCCCTACACTTGCACCAGAGGTGGTACCCCTTCTATATTAAAATATATATATATATATAGATATATATATATATATATATATATATATATATATATATATATATATATATATATATATATATATATATAAAATCTTAAATAGTCCAACCACTTGGGCTGGACGGTAGAGCGATGACCTCACTTCATGCAGGTTGGCTTTCAATCCCCCGACCATCCAAGTGGTTGGGCCGCCATTCCCTCCTCCCATCCTTTTTTTTTTTTTTTTTTTTTTTTTTTTTTTTTTTTGAGATATATACAAGAGTTGTTACATTCTTGTACAGCCACTAGTATGCGTAGCGTTTCGGGCAGGTCCCTGGAATACGATCCCCTGCCGCGAAGAATCGTTTTTTCATCCAAGTACACATTTTACTGTTGCGTTAAACAGAGGCTACAGTTAAGGAATTGCGCCCAGTAAATCCTCCCCGGCCAGGATACGAACCCATGACATAGCGCTCGCGGAACGCCAGGCGAGTGTCTTACCACTACACCACGGAGACTGCTATAATAGTGTCCTCTCTTTCTCCCACATGTTTCCTCATTTGCACAGGAGCAGAGCAACCTTCGTGCAGGCCCTGGTTCAGTTCCCCAACGTCCGAGCTAATGGAGATTACAAATTTTACTAAATGATGCAGTATCTTAGCTGTCTCTCTAATTATAAGTGTTAATCTTTTTTTTAACCTTTGAGTGCTAGGTCTCAAAAGGTTCTTTACTTCAGAAAGAGAGAGAGAGAGACATTCTATTTTTGTCCATATTCGAGCGGAATGTTGAACAACCTTCGTGCAGGTTCTAGTTCAGTTCCCCAACGTCCGAGATATTGGACATTACAAATTTCACTAAATGTTGCTGTATCATAGCAGCCCCTCTAATTATAAAGGTGTTGATCTTCTTTTTAACCTTTGAGTGCTGGGCCTCAAAAGGTTCTTTACCTCAGAAAGAGAGAGAGAGAGATAGATTCTTTTTTTTGTTCATATTTGAGCGGGGTGTTGAGCAACCTTCATGCAGGACCTGGTTCAGTCCCCCAACGTCCGAGCTATTGGACATAGCAAATTTCGCTAAATGAGGCAGTATCGTGCCCCCCCCCCCTTGTTCAAGAAATTGCGAGCTTATTTATACCAATTTATGGATATAAAAAAAAACTCGACATTTGTACAATTTTTTTATTTACATAAATAAATAAATAAGTCTCTATGCCTTTTTTTTTGTCATCTTAGGAAATAATCGGTTGAAGGACATGCGAAATGGTGCATCTGCAAATGGGGCAGGTTCTTATAGATAAAAGACAATTACTGCATGTTACCATATGTCTGCAGGGCAGCAGTACGACACTCAACGCTTTGTCAAAGCACACTTTACACAAAATATCAGCAGCCCAAGACGTTGGCGTAGATGTGTTCATCACAGTTTCAACATGGGATGCCGCATCAAAGTGTGTGGCCTCTTCGCCAGTTTCAACATCCATTTCATTAGCGACTATAGTTGTCTCTTCCGCCTCTATTTCAACAGGAGAAGGCAAAGCCCGCAAACCAAGATTAGTGGTCATGAACCCACTCATTGATCCAACAACGTCGACATCCATTTCATTAGCTGAGGCGACTGTTTCCAAGTCAGAGGGCGCCCTACCTTCCACATCCTCATGATGAATTCCCCTTAAACCCATTTCGGCTTTAGTGCTCTCTTGCATATACCACAACATTAATTCTATACATCTGGCCTGCGTAAGAAACGGTAATAAATCTTTGGTGCTTTTGAGATATAGCCTTAAGGCCGGTCTCACACAGACATCATGAAATCCAAAATATTCAATTAATGGTGGGAAAAACCCAAACCTTCCATCAGCCCAGTTAAAAGATGTTCATCTATGGGTTTTATAGTTCGACTCTGTGAAGATTTTCTAGCATTCTTAATGAACTGTGCATCCTTTTTAATATTGACAAAGGTACACTCAGGATACCATTGCGCGTGCAGTGTCCAAGGGTCGTCAGCGGGTTCCCAATTTCGCAAACCATTCCCGCAGAAGAAACAGCGCACGTGGTCGCTTAGGCCTATAATTTAAAAAAAAAACATATTCCCATTCATTATTATTAATATAGTTCACATCCAGCAATGTTGTAATACAAAACACACACACACACACACACACACACACACACACACACACACACACACACACACACACACACACACACACACACACACACACACACACACACACACACACACACACACACACACACACACACACACACACACACACACACCAAAAAATAACAAACTCCAACAATATTTGTTTACCACAGAAGAAAAATCCTGATTCTGCCAATTCGTGAGATGTTTGCTTGACACAACCAGTCCAGCTGAGCTCGAATGTTTCCAAACGCTGTTTGTATGTTCCCAAGCCTGGATATCTAGGTTTAGCGTATGGAATTACCCCCAGAACATGCAAATCATCTCCAGTCATTTTAGTTTCTTCCTCGCGGGGTGGGGTCTCTAAAAAAACAAAGATGCTCCATCACATATATGATTAAGACACAAGTTCTAAGTCAATTCTTTCAGAACAAAAAAATTATTTGAAAAAGACTTCCTGAGTTTATGCATATTTATGTCCTCCCTCCACATCCCCAATACTAATTTATTCACAGATAAACTAGTAAATTATATTTATACAATATACTCACGATCAGATGTTGTCATATTCTTTGGTTCGAAAAGGTGTGAAAGAAATCCAGCCCATATTCGTATGCCAGTTTGGTGATTTCCAAAGGAACGTTATTGTCCTTTTCGCCTCTTATGAAGGAACAATTTGGCGACACTTTCGCATGCCTACCACGGGGCGTATCGCCCTCAATCCAAGCATGCACAACTTGACAACAAAAGGCGCAGGAACAATGATCCGTAACTCTCAGATAATAGAATCCCTCATTCGCCAGGTCTTGGGGGTTTAGCCACTCGACAGGCCAATTTATAAAGGTGTCTAAACGCATTTGGGCACATTTAAGACTATCCCTAGAGTAAAACGTTTTAGTACGGGAAGGCTCCATTGTGTATTGGTGCAACACTGGCGAATGGAGGCAAGATCCTAGGCTATATATATATTGCCCATCCTTTCCCTCCCCCGAAATAAGTGTCAAAGATCGCTACATATACGCGGTTTCTTTTTTGTTTGGCGATTCTAGCCACCGCTACTCTTTTTTTATGGCATAATTATGAGGAAATAGGGAAAGGAAAAAAAATGACTCGCAAATGTGCTAAATCATGTTGCATAATGCAGTGAATTAAAAAGATGGCAGTTGGTAGCCTAGGAAAGGTGACCAAGTACTCCTTTTTGTGATAATTATCGAGAAATGTCATTAACTACATAAGGCATCCCTAATGTGAATAAGTTATCACAAACCTTCCAATAATGATGTGGCCTCCATGACATTGGGAACCATGATATATATATATATATATATATATATATATATATATATATATATATATATATATATATATATATATATATATATATATATATATATATATATATATATATATATATATATATATATATATATATATTGTGATGATAATCTCTTATCAGAGATTTAGCCTGCTATTTCTGTGACTCACTCCGTCCTCATCAATATACAAGATACGTTTTGTAGTGGCTAAACGTACATATTAAGATAGCCACACGTACCAGCAACTCCCTCCTCCCCCCCACTCCAGCACCTGCTGCACCTGGTCGACGCGCCGAACCCTTCAACTGCCTAACTAGCGACTTGCGGCCATCCAGCTTCCTCATTGGCCGCCAACCAACACTCCACTCCGGCTCTTCGCCAATCACAAGTCGTCGCCAGTTATTGTTGGAGTCCCTTGCGTTTCTGCCAGCCAGAATATTGTGTGCTCGCAAGCTATGAACTCCTAAGTGACTCACCTTGTGTGGTCAAATAGAGGTTTATAGTTAGTGCATATATTCCAGCAT
>WNGS01003388.1:5947852-5967401 GCA_020271785.1 Procambarus virginalis
ACCCTATTAATATCCCCTTTGTTATGTCCATTCACCCACTTGTAAACCTCTATCATGTCACCCTAACTCTTCGCCTTTCCAGTGAATGCAAATTAAGCTTTGTTAATCTTTCTTCATATGAAAGATTTCTAATTTGGGGAATTAACTTAGTCATCCTACGCTGGACACGTTCAAGTGAATTTATATCCATTCTATAATATGGCGACAAAACTGAACTGCATAATCTAAATGGGGCCAACCAGAGCAAATATAGCTTGAGAACCCCACCATGTGTCTTGTTACTTACGCTGCGATTAATAAATCCGAGTGTCCTATTTGCCTTATTACGAACAGCCTTTTACGTATCATCGGCAAATTTGCAAATGTTGCTACTCAAACCTGAATCTAAATCATTTATATATATTATAAACAACAGAGGACCCAAGACAGAGCCTTGAGGCACTCCACTTACAACATTTTCCCACTCTGACTTGACTCCATTTATACTAACTCTCTGTTTCCTTTGGTATAGCCACGCCCCAATCCAGCTCAATACAGCACCCCCATTTGTTTCACTTCATCTTCCTGTTAGAAAACAATACTGTGTCCAATATTATGTTATGACTCCAGGTGTTCTAGGTACTGCATATCAAACATTTAATACCTTCCTCCCTTGGGAAAGTGTGTGTTTGCCATACTAGATACTTTGCATAGCAGAAAACACTGGCAAAAAAAAAGCACTCGGGAAATGCGTCTTATAGACATCCGACACACAACTCAAATCGTTCTGTGAAAATATATGAGTAATTTCATTATTGATGGCGTATATAATTTCCTTTATGCCACCAGCTAAAATATTAGTTTTCGGTAGAAATTTTGAATGTTTGGAACTAATACCTTAGCATCTAGGTACATAGTTCTCACGCGGATATAACTTTCTAGATCATACGATCTTATTATGTAATATGACAAAGGCAATAATATATTCTGGAGACACATTTCGTAGGAACGTCTAGAATCCAGCACGAGTTGATTATACAGTCTGTTTTCAAAAGCACTAGGTACATTATTAGGAAATAAATCTGTATTAGAAACACTAGTAGCGTAAATAACTTGGGAATCCATTGCTGGACTATGAATGAATAAACTAAAAACAAAACAGCACCTCTATTTATACACTCACCTTTAGTAAGCTAGCCACGGTGCTCCTCCGCCAACTTTAGGGCGTTTAGTTTTTCCAGCAGTTGTAGTAGGAGCATACGCCCATTTTCTTCTTAGTACCACATCATCATTAAATACTTGTTTACGATATTCTGTATTCCTAAACATTTCTCGTGGAGTTGAGGTTAAAGAGATGAATAATTTAACCAGCGGTAATTTTTCTCGTGGGAATACAGAGCGGTGAATCGTCATTTTAGTTAAAATATCATCAGTTATATTTATTCCAGTCACTGGCATTTGCAGATTCCCATTGACGTCCCATTGCACCATCTTGCATTCATCAAAATAATTCAATAGCGAAGTAGCATAATCATGATCTTTAGCTTTCAATTTTAAATGTACCAAATGTATTATTGAAGGATTAGCTCGTACTGAAACTGGTGCTACTAGAGCAGTTGCTGGTGTTGGAGCTAGTGATGGCGCTACTTCTGCTTTTTTTACTACTGGTACTTTAGCAGGTCCCTCATCGATGGATTTACGAGGTACTAGATAATATTCTTTCATTTTTTATTTATTAAATAGCCTGGAAATTAGACTAGCAGCTATGGGTAATAATATGCAGAGGATACTGCCTCCTTTGCGAGTCAATAAAATGCGCTTTTTGTTCGAAATTGAGGGTTTCTTGCAAGCCAGCGAATGCAAGGTGTTTCTGTATTTCTTCAATTTGACTATAACTTTCTTTTTAACCGGAAGCCAATTTTTCAGAAAATTTTTGAAAATCTCTGACAAGCAATGAATATGTGGTTTTTTAAAGTGAGCAATAAATTTTTTCCTGGCTGAGGAATTAAGTTTGCTTAGCAAGGTCACCAACTCTCTGTACTTGTATACTAATGGCTTCTTCATATCTTCAACAAATCATCAGCATCAATCCACTGATCAAATGACGAATCGTAGCCTTCGTACCTTACTTTATACTGTAATTTATTATTGGGTAATGTACGTTTATGTAGCACCTTCTCAATTTTAAATGAAGCTGGTAAATGGGTTAAGGTTAATTCTTCCTTGTAAAACCCACCGTCAATAGGCTTGTTATTGAAATCTTGTAAAAAATATACTGGGATAGGCTGGGTTTTATCTATACGAATAATTCTGAAAATTTATTCCGTATTTTGTCTAGCAAAACCTTTCTTGAATGTTGAAATTTTGTTAGAGAGAGTAATGAGAACTGTGTCTCCCACAGCTAGTAGAGAACTAAGACCTGCTTTAGGTTTGTCCTTACTTTTATACATGGGATTGAACTGTTTCTAAATATCTTGTGGACGAGATAAAGCATGAATGTCAACTGGAGTCCGACCACCTAACCCTCGGAGGGGTGTTGTGTTATACGCCTTTATGATATCAGGCAATATGGGCAGATATCTCGAGGTAATGTGCGCAGTCATATATTTATAAATCTTGGTTTTCATGGTACGTATAAAGCGTTCGGCGATAGCGGCTTTTGTTTCTTGAGAAAATACGCTATACAGTTTAATATTTTTAGCTGCTAACATTCGTTGCATATGAGAATTATAAAATTCACCCCCTCGATCTGTATTAATTTTACGTATTCCTTGGAAATATGAGGATTCCAATATATTTTTCAGAGCTTTACTCACAGTCTGTCCATCTTTGCGTTTCAGAGGTGCTACTTGCGCATACCGTGAAAAAATATCGACACAGACGAGAATGTATTTAATATCATCATTGTGCTTAGCCAATAATCCCATTTCTGCTAAATCACAGGCTAAATATATAAGGGGTTTAGGACTCAGTACCTTTCGTCGCTGAAATTTTCGACGTTTAAATGCATGCAAAGTGTAAGCTTTAGACGATTTCAAGTATTCTTTGACATCTGATAAAGTTATGTCTGGTTTTATGGTTTTAGCTGCTTTATACAACCTATCAACCCCCCCCCCCTAACCCTCCTGAGGATGCGGGATTATAATAAATTTTATCTAGTACGTGCTCCATCTTCTAATAAAGTGATATCGGATTGTATGGGTTCAGTTGTTTTATACATCCGATATACCAACCCCCCTAACCTCCCCTTGTGGTTGTTGTTTTCATCTAGTACGTTCACCATTGGTATACAATTTCGTATGGATGCTCATCAACAATATTACTATGGAAGGTGATGCGTTCAGGGGTTTTTACTCCTAAATCCACCAATAAATATCCATAATTGTTACTAATGGCTTTCTTGAAGATATCCAAAAGCTTTTTAGAATCTTGTTTTCCAAATAATTCCCTCCCTAAAGTTTCAATTTGAGCTAAATCTCTAGATTTCACTAATATGAAATGGGAGACGTTTATACTTATACTTCTAGCATATTTCCCAGAGAAAAATATATTTTGGGTAATTAATATGCACGAAATAGCGAGATGGCTGCCTTTAGTGAAGATATCAGACATATGAAATGGGAGGCGTTTAAACTTATACTTCTAGCATATTTCCCAGAGAAAAATATATTTTGCGTAATTAATATACACGAAATAGCGAGATGTCTGTCTTTAGTGAAGATATCAGACACAATTTTTGAATTGGCAGATTCAATGAATAAGTCATCAATAATAATTAAAATTGGTGAATCGTCTGTAAGTTCATCTAAAGGGTTAATAATTTCAGGATGAGCTATTATTTTCTTGTTAATTACTACATCGTCAAGCAATGCTTTGTAACTGCCGCCGCATATAATAATACTGGAGAATTTCAGATGGTATTTTTGTACGAGTTTAGTGCACAAATGAGATTTTCCGCCATTGGAAAATCCTGCAATGATTTTCAATGAACCTACTAGGTTCATTGAAAATATCGAGTTGTTCTTCAGTGATAGGTGAACTATCCATGACTCGTGTTGGGTTTGTATTGAGATAAGCATGATAAGGACATTATATTTAAACATGGGAGGTTTCATAAAAACATCAAAGTATGCATTTCATATATTTTTTTATTTTTGCATAGAACATTTTCAAAACATAGGTTAGGGGGAAAGGATTTATAAAAACATCAAAGTATACATTTCACATTTTGTTTTATATACAACAGAACATTTTCAACATAGGTTAGGGGAGACTGCATTTTCAGAACATCAGTGATGAGTCAGGTGCCCCGCAATTTTTTAAACATCAATGTTAGGTTAGGGGGAGGTAGCAATTTTTTCAAACCCAAAGATAGTAGTGTAAAAGGAGACAGATGGGGAAAAAAATTTCAGAAATGGTTTGGACTTCCACGCCGACTTGACTCCCGCGGGCGGAAAAGTGAAAATCTTATTTTGGGGTGGTTGGGTTAGGGCACAGTCGGCGCGCACCTGGCTGGCTGGCTGGGTGGGGTGATTGTCTGTTCCCCCTAGGGGTCCCCACGGCCCACCACCCAGGGTATACCTGAGCGACTCTTGCTCCACCCTAGCCTGTTTTTTTCACTTTTTGTCGCGTATGTATAAGATGAGTCTAAGGCATCAAGAAGGGGGCACCTTCTTATGAATGTATTAGAGGGTGTATGTTCAATAGATTCAAACCAAAAAATACACTGGTGAAAGGAATATAAACGTTTTTGGAGTATTTAATAACATGAGCAAAAATTCACGATTTGGCCCGGGGTGTTACCAGAGTACTACGGTATCAATTTGGGGGTCCTTACTTTTGAAATGGATCAGAGGTTAAATGTTCAATAGGTTAAAACAAATAAACACAGTTGAAAGCGAATATAGAAGTTTTTGGAGTACTTTAATGATGCTATGACTGAATAGTATAAGGAGCCCTTGGCATGGCTCCATTTTTTGTAAATGGTCAGAGGTGGGTGGAGAGAACGGGGGCGCGATGTTCGTGACCAATCAGGAGCCGAGAAGAAAAACTCTCTTTCTGTCTCAGGTGATGGACCAATCAGGTGAAATTTTCCTTATTTGTGGCAGGGGTGTCACGTGACCTGACGTCAGCAATAGGGACCCCAGCGTACAAGAGGGGGGGGTCAAGATTCCTTACAAAGACCAAGTTGGATATTTAGGTGTAGTAGGACTTATCTTGAATTTGCCTGATACTGTGAGGTACATTGACATGAAGGGCGAACCATAGTACAGGATTTGCATGTGAGAGGGTCATATTAGGGTTTTAAAGAAGTTAAAATAGCTTTAAAGAGTCCTGTGTGTGTGTTTGATGGTGGGTAAATGTTCAGTCAATAATTCTCGTGTTTTTAATCTGAATGAGGGGGTCCTAGTTTGCGTTCTAGTCGTAAAATAAGTTCCTTAGTATATTTGATATGGAAAATGAGCTTTCAGTACTCTATATAATTTGAAATGAGGTCAAGAAAGACATGTTTATATGTGAGAAGAGTCAGGTTGGAAACTGTTTATTCCAGTCCCCCCTCCCCCACTCGGCTTTGCTCCGTTTTCTGTAGCCAAAAGTAAAGATTCCATTTTCTGTGGCATTCAGGTGGAAAAAAGGCATGCTCGCATTTGTATGTTCTAACCTGTTTATAGATTTTATAGATGTAATTGTCGGGCCTCAAATTAAATTTTAATATGAAAAATAGCATCAAATGTATGTCAATCTTTTGTAATAAACATTAGACACATTGACATTTGCTGCGATATTTCATAGAATAAAAGTTAACTGCTAAATAGTGGGGGCCTCAGCCATATTGTGTTGGGTTTGACACTCCACACATCAATTTAACACTTGTAAATATACTATAGAGGAAAGTAGTTGAGTGTTTTACCTGTTTTGAGCAATTTAATATAAATTCGGAATATGGTAATGTTCCGTATTAAATTGTATTATTTTTTATCACCATATTAGCTTAGACTTTGTGGTGGAGGCCCCAATAACTCATGTATCGCGACAGTAGTTTCGTTTCTGTTGCTATGCAATACTTTTTGCTATCATTTATACATCACAAACTCTATCAACATCAGGGGCCCAAGACTGTTCAACACGCTCCCGCTACACACAAGGGGCATAACTGGCAAACCCCTCACAGTGTTCAAGAGAGAACTGGATAAGCACCTCCAAAGGATACCTGATCAACCAGGCTGTGGCTCATACGTCAGGCTGCGAGCAGCCGTGTCCAACAGCCTGGTTGATCAGTCCAGCAACCAGAAGGCCTGGTCGATGACCGGGCCGCGGGGACGCTAAGCCCCGGAAGCACCTCAAGGTAACCTCGAGGTAAAAGTAATCACACCTAAAAATTTAAAAGTCGAATCCATCAGTTTCCGTTTTTATGTCAGTGGTAGTGTATCAAGCGCAAAGGGTTTTAGAAAATGTTAGACCTCCACCTTTCAAAAGGTGAGAAGATGAATTAATTTTGGCATTACTGTCATCACTTTGGAAAGTTTTTAATGATAGCACATGCTTAAACAAACTCGCTCGCAAAAACAAAAACTCATACACAAACTCATTTTTGTTTTGGTTCAACTTACCACAAATAAAACCCAGGGCTTTCACATTCGCACAAAATACTTAGTCCCTCCTAAACTTAAAACAGTTGCACAGTCTTACTTAAACACATCAGGGCAAAAATAGAGAGACCTCTGACAAGCCACCGGCCTCCTGTCCTCACCAAGGCTACTAATTCGCACATACTTAAACAAACACACTTACTAAACTCCTATACACAAAACAAAAACTCAATTTTTAACTTACACAAATAAAACACAGACTTTGCACATTCACACAAAAAAATGCTTAGTCTCCCCTAAACTTGAACACTCACAATCTTATGGGGCTTTAATTGCCAAAGCCTTCCAAACCTGCACTGGGGTCGTTAGTCATACATAGAATCAGGGAGAAAATTATCAGCCTCAATATATACAACCATATATATATATATATATATATATATATATATATATATATATATATATATATATATATATATATATATGTCGTACCTAGTAGCCAGAACGCACTTCTCAGCCTACTATGCAAGGTCCGATTTGCCTAATAAGCCAAGTTTTCATGAATTAATTGTTTTTCGGCTACCTAACCTACCTAACCTAACCTAACTTTTTCGTCTACCTAACCTAACCTAACCAATAAAGATAGGTTAGGTTAGGTTAAGTAGGGTTGGTTAGGTTCGGTCATATATCTACGTTAGTTTTAACTCCAATAAAAAAATTGCCCTCAGACATAATGAAATGGGTAGCTTTTATCATTTCATAAGACAAAAATTAGAGAAAATATATTAATTCATGAAAACTTGGCTTATTAGGCAAATCGGGCTTTGCATAGTAGGCTAAGAAGTGCGTTCTGGCTACTAGGTACGACATATATATATATATATATATATATATATATATATGTCGTACCTAGTAGCCAGAACGCACTTCTTAGCCTACTATGCAAAGCCCGATTTGCCTAATAAGCCAAGTTTTCATGAATTAATATATTTTCTCTAATTTTTGTCTTATGAAATGATAAAAGCTACCCATTTCATTATGTCTGAGGGCAATTTTTGTTATTGGAGTTAAAACTAACGTAGATATATGACCGAACCTAACCAACCCTACTTAACCTAACCTAACCTATCTTTATTGGTTAGGTTAGGTTAGGTAGACGAAAAAGTTAGGTTAGGTTAGGTAGGTTAGGTAGCCGAAAAACAATTAATTCATGAAAACTTGGCTTATTAGGCAAATCGGACCTTGCATAGTAGGCTGAGAAGTGCGTTCTGGCTACTAGGTACGACATATATATATATATATATATATATATATATATATATATATATATATATATATATATTTTAAGATAAATAGGAAAACCAAGGATATACTGAACATCTTGTTTCAGATTCTTTACTTTAAAATTCATAACGTTTCGAATACTTCTTGTATTCATCATCAGATCTAAAAGAAAATAGAAATCACAATCAAATAAGAGGCAAAACAAAGAACTCATACTGAATATGACTGCCTATCAAAGAAAGGAAAATTATTAAAAAACAAAACACTTAAGCTTACTTAAAGTGATCAATACAAATAAAACTTATTAATTGTCAAAAAGCTAATTCAAAAACATTCAATTACAACAAGAATTTTATAACTACTACAACAAACCATACTATTAAACTTACGTGAAGTGATCAACTGGAATGAGACTTGATAGCTACAACATATATACTAAACACTATAACAAATATTCATATCATGACTACAAATCTACAAAAATGTATATAAAAATACAAACAGAGTAAGCGACAAATATAAAATACTACTCAGAATCGTATAAAAACTCAAATATTAAATAAAACTAAATAACAAAAATGTATATGTATCCTAAATAAAAAATTATAATAGTGTACAATGTCAAGCCCGAAATAAGTAAGAAAAGGCAAAAACATGGTAGACTAAAGCAAAATTATAATAAAATTAAACTACCAGAATGAACTATAAAGCAAATTACAGGGCCTACTGTGCACTACACAGTGTACAATTGAACAGCCGAAAGGTTGCTATTTAATAAAGGCCGCAGCTCCTTTATATATAAGGATTCCATTATTCTCAAATCTGACTGGCCATTTATACAAGTGTCCAAAATTTTAAAATCAGATTCCAGCAGAGAATGATTAAACTCATAACAATGGTTTCTAATCTCCGAAAATGCTGGTTTAGACAATGGTAATCCAGTCCTAAAAGAAACTCCCGGTGCTCAAGTATCCTAATCTTAAAGTTCCGAATGGAACTCCCGATATATCCAGCATTACAGCTGGAACAATTATACATATATACGACACTAGAGCACAGGGGGGTAGGCACTTTATCTTTAAATTTAAAATAAGAGCCTATGGTATTAGTGTTGACAAAGATAAATCTAAAGTCTACTTGAGGATAACAATGCTGCAACATTTTCCTCAGACGACTCCTTACAGAAAAACTAATCGTGCCATAGAATGGTAATTTAATATATTTAATATCCCTTTCTACTGTAGCAATCCTACACGATGGGTGAAACTTCTTATTTACGAAATTCCTTATAAAAGTATAAATCATATGTAAAGGATAACCATTGTTTGAAAAAAATTTCACAAGAAAATTAACTTCTTGATCAAAGTTATTCCAATTAGAACATAAAACAAAGGCCCTATTCAGTAAAGTATTAATTGCATTTTTCTTAAAAATATCAGGAACAAAAGAATTAAAATTTAAACCTAACCCAGTAAAAGTTGGTTTTCTAAACACATTAGTGTTGAACCCATTAAGGTTGTTCACTTTGACATCAAGAAACGATAATGAATTATCCACTTCACGCTCCGCAGTGAAACGTATATTACTATTAAGATTTAATAGTAATATACTAAGATTAAGATTCCCGAAGGGAACATCGATCATAAATATATATATATATATATATATATATATATATATATATATATTATATATATATTATATATATATATATATATATATATATATATATATATATATATATATATATATATATATATATATATATATATATATATATATATATATATATATATATATATATATATATATATAAAATTAAATAGTCCAACCACTTGGGCTGGACGGTAGAGCGACGACCTCACTTCATGCAGGTTGGCTTTCAATTCCCCGACCATCCAAGTGGTTGGGCCGCCATTCCCTCCTCCCATCCTATTCCCAAATCCTTATCCTGACTCCTTTCCAGTGCTACATGATCGTAATGGCTTGGCGTTTTCTCCTGATAGTTCTATTCCATTCCATTCTTGACTAAATAACTAGCATTAAGTTTTAAGTCAATCTAATATTCCCATCTCACGCCCCCCAGAACTCCAACAAATCCCAAAAAGCCAGTCACGCGGCAATAGAAATGTTATTGCCCAACTGTATTTATTTAAAAATAATGCGTCAGATAGAAAGAGTTTCGCATTGCTATTATATTTACCTTATAAAGCCTCTCTATAAAAATGATATGCCATTGCATATTGTGACTGTTTTATAATAAATATTGCATAAATACTTACGCGATTTCATAAACAAAAAAATTATTTTAATGAGCCGTGTTTGGAAGGCAATGACATCAAGATTATTACTAACTTTTAAACTAACTATAAATATATGTAGTAGCATATTGGAAGATTTATTATTCGGGACACATGTTAGTGTTTAATAACAGTTTCATTCTGTATAAGAAAGTTGCCAATATTTTCAAAACTGGCCATAAATTTTTTAAAATGTTTTCCAAGGGAGTAAATCTCGCTTCCTCTCTTTCTCCCACGTTTCCTCATTTGCACAGGAGCAGAGCAACCTTCGTGCAGGCCCTGGTTCAGTTCCCCAACGTCCGAGCTAATGGAGATTACAAATTTCACTAAATGATGCAGTATCTTAGCTGTCTCTCTAATTATAAGTGTTAATCTTTTTTTTAACCTTTGAGTGCTAGGTCTCAAAAGGTTCTTTACCTCAGAAAGAGAGAGAGAGAGACATTCTATTTTTGTCCATATTCGAGCGGAATGTTGAACAACCTTCGTGCGGGTCGTAGTTCAGTTCCCCAACGTCCGAGATATTGGACATTACAAATTTCACTAAATGTTGCTGTATCATAGCAGCCCCTCTAATTATAATGGTGTTGTCTTCTTCAATAGCAATCCATCCAGCCAGTGGCTGTGGAAAACATGTGTGTTCTTAGAACCATCATGACCTCTTCGCGTATTTTCATCCCCTCACACATTTGAGTATTTGTTTCCCACATCGAGAATTTTATAAAAAAAAACGTTCAAGGAAATACGAGCTTATTTATTCCAACTTATAGATAAAAAAAACAAAAAAATAAACTGGTGACCCCTTGAGGATACCTTGAGGATACCTTGAGGTGCTTCCGGGGCTTATCGTCCCCGCGGCCCGGTCATCAACCAGGCCTCCTGGTTGCTGGACTGATCAACCAGGCTGTTGGATGCGGCTGCTCACAGCCTGGTTGATCAGGTATCCTTTGGAGGTGCTTATCCAGTTCTCTCTCTTGAACACTGTGAGGGGTTTGCCAGTTATGCCCCATATGTGTAGCGGGAGCGTGTTGAACAGTCTCGGGCCCCTGATGTTGATAGAGTTCTCTCTCAGAGTACCAGTTGCACCTCTGCTTTTCAACGGGGGTATTCTGCACATCCTGCCATGTCTTCTGGTCTCATGTGATGTTATTTCTGTGTGCAGGTTTGGGACCAGCCCCTCTAATATTTTCCACGTGTAAATTATTATGTATCTCTCCCGCCTGCGCTCAAGGGAATACAGATTTAGGCTCTTAAGTCGGTCCCAATAGTTTAGATGTTTTACCAAGTGGATTCTAGCAGTAAAGGACCTCTGCACGCTCTCCAGGTCAGCAATTTCTCCAGCAGAGAAAGGGGCTGTCATTGTGCAGCAGTACTCCACTCTAGAGAGCACAAGCGTTTTGAAAAGTGTCATCATCGGTATAGCATCTCTTGTGTGAAAAGTTCTTGTTATTCAACCTGTCATTTTTCTTGCAGTTGTGACGGCTACTTTATTGTGTTCTTTAAAGGTAAGGTCTTCCGACATGAGTACACCCAGATCCTTTACATTGCCTTTTCGTTCTCTGTTATGATTTGCCTGAGTTTTGTACGTGGTTTCCGTTTTTATACTTTAATTTTTTCCATAGCGCATGAGCTGGAACTTGTCTTCGTTAAACACCATATTATTTTCTGTAGCCCATAGAAAGACCTGATCTACATCTGACTGGAGGTTCGCCGTGTCCTCTATGTTGCCTACTCTCATGAAGATCCTAGTGTCATCTGCAAAGGATGATACAGTGCTATAGGTTGTGCTCTTGTCTATGTTCGATATGAGGATGAGAAAAAGTACTGGAGCAAGCACAGTACCCTGGGGGACTGAGCTCTTAACGGTTGTTGACGGGTTGGACCGGGACCCCTGGCAGCAAGTTCAGGGGGTCTCGACCTATAACTGGCTGGGGGGTGTGGGGTTCGTAGTGAGAGATCACATGACCAGGCTGTGATGGAGACCATAAATGGTATGTATAAACCCCAATACTTTGCAGGACTTGTCATGGCCCGTGCCGCATTGATATTTTCGTTCCAAGTAGTTAAAAGTTAAATCTAAACAAAATCCAATAAAGTTTAACAATTTTTTTTCTCTCTCTCTATGGGTGTATGCAATTATTTTTTTTTCTGTTGTATCTTTTTAGCAGAGCTCGGCCATCAGGCTGTAGATGTTGAGGAAAGGAGGAAGATGCAATGCAGGGAATCGCCCCTGGTATATATTTCACGAGGTCATTGCGTCGTGGAGTATGAGGAATTGCCCAAGTTCATCGCACGCGCCAAGGCTTTGGCGGCAATTGAAAAGCAGTATGAAGGCGCAGATTTGGAAGACTCACATGTTCAAAGACAGAGAGCCAAAAAAATTAACGCCGTTGAGACCGTATACGGCGGTTTTTGTGACGGAACAGAAATAAGACTACCTGTTGAAATAGGAATAGGATTGATTAAAGTGGCATATAATGGAATACCCAACTTTATCGAGTGGGTGCAAGCCCAAGGTGAAATAGAAAAACAGTTTTCGGGGATTGATTTTAAACAGCGTGAAAATTGGTTTATTTATAGTGACAAAGTTCGAACACAGAATGCATTTAGAGAAATTTTCTTCGGGGATTATGGGGATTATTGTTCCACCTCCGAAGCTGAGGAAATTGCGCCAGAGGATGAGGTTTATTGGAGGGAAAATTTGCATCCCGTCATTAAGGCAGATCTAGATAGAGCTCCACTTACAAGATAACTCTTAGGAACTAATGATGAAAAGGGGACATACTACAGGAAATGGTGTGCGGGTGCCTGATGGGGAGTGGGGGGTGTTATCCCCAAATCCCGAGACTTTGTCCATCAACCCAGACTATGTTCAACCAGATGTGTTTTTTTTTTGTATGTATGTGTTTTTACCTAAATAAAAAAAAATCATGTATCATTATTATTATTGCACACTCCCCTTAAAGATGAAATATGTTAAAAAAAGTGTCAGGCAGTATTTACTAGAGTACTTGTCATGGGGGATGAGAATAAGCGATGAAGTCTCTCTCTTATTTTCAAAAACTACTTTAACAGATAAAAAAAAACTTGACATTTGCACAATTTTTTATTTTATTATGAGTACATATACAAAAAAACAGAAGTACTTTGTTTGTTTTTATTATTATTATTATTATTATTTATTCGTCGTTAGTGTAATAAGATCTAAGGTTCCTCCTTTTACTGGATGGTCTTTTCACTACTTGTGGCGGTGCTTGATCTTTCCCTGCTCCATCTTGTTTAGGACGCACCAGCACAAATTCTTTTTTGCATTTTTTCATTACATGGGCCAAATGAGCCAGTGTAGGGTAGTAAGATGCCAGCCATTCTTCTTCTTCACCCGCTCTAGACCAACCCACTCCAGAATTGCAGCCTATACCAAATGGCATAACTATCCGTTTGATAGAATTATTACTCTTGGCTTCTCTCATAATGCGACTTACGGCCTTTTTAAAACACCAGCGTCTGTTGATAGTTGTATCTCTCCGCAATCCCGCTACTAAATCAATATCTTTACTGTGCTTAATATGAAATTGGTTAATGTCATTATTTTCAATAGACGCACCTACACTATACTGACATATGAGGGCTATGAGATAAGGCTGCACATCAGGTTCTGGTGGCGGGGAGAGGATTATATTTCCTGGAGTGCCACGATCCGTAACTACGGCACAAAGCGTTTCAGGGCATATTTTCTTTTCAACTATCCCATAAGGATATTTTTCCCACAGCTGTTGGGAATAACCATTAGAAAACTGGTGTAGGGCAGGAAGATCATAGACAATACAGTCCCCGGGTTTAAATATATCATCGTTGGGGAAATCCACTTCAATAATAGAATCTTTGAGTCGCCGTAATTTGGCTCGCATGTAGTTGGAACACATCTCGAAGCGATTAAAAAGTTTTTAACATAACCTTCATCTTATATATGCACCATGTCACAGAGTTGTTAGAGGCTTTTATAATATGTAATTCATAGTTTTTTTCTTTTGTACAGAGAAATTAGGAAACAATAAATAAAATACAGGTCAACATTTTGTGTGTGTGTGTGTGTGTGTGTGTGTGTGTGTGTGTGTGTGTGTGTGTATAGAGAAATTGGGAAAAATAAATAAAAATACAGGTTAACTTTTTTTTTTTTTAATTCGTGTGAAATATTACAATATAGATTCTACAGCTTTTCTAATCTCATCTTCATTATATTCCATTTTCTCTTTGCCTTCATCGTCGTCATCTTCCACAATAGTGAGCACGTCATCTTCTACAGTAACAGACATGGCGCCGGTAGATGGATCATCTTCCACAGCAACGCTCGTGGTATCTTCCACGACAGCTGACCCGTCTTCTCTCACGTCAGCCGCAGGTCCGACAGTAGAAACACAGTCTTTATCATTCGTAGAAACAGGTGGAATGGCCATACACGGAATCTTGTGTCTAAAGATGCCATGGGTTGGAGAGCGAGTTGGCGTGTCATTATTTACAGGACATATCATTAAAGTCGCTATACCACGTTCTTGCAGTTTCTGAGCCAATTTGCACATCACAGGGAAATATTTAGTCTCCCATATGTTGCGTTCGCCACTTGTGAGATATTGCCCGCAAGCCTTGCCCAACCCATATGGGAAAATAATCCTTCCCACTTGTCCTCTTCGGCTTCTCTGAAGAATGTGTTCAATGGCTTTTCGCAGAGCTTTGTCAAACCAACGCCATCTTTGGTATTCGGTATCATTTTTCAGGCCGTCATAAAAATGCTCATCCAAACTCCATGCTTCGTGCCTGGGCTTTTTGTAAGAAGATGGCGTCGCTGGACCGTTGGTAAACTGGGTGATTAATCCAATAAGGTGCGGTAAAACAGCATAACTTTCATAGGGGTCGTCGTCCATCCTATTGCAGAATTCGGGTGCTTCGCCAACAAATATGAGGCCGGGGATATCTCTATCAGTTCTAACGGCGCGATTTTTGTACGGCAGGTTTTTCCGATGCAATCGAGCATAGGGGTATCGTTCCCATAAAGTGTGTACCATTTCACTCAACTGCACACTTGTCGCATCCAAATCATAGAGCAGACAATCACGATTGTTATAGATGGGCAAAGAGGCAAAGTCGCCAATCAGGGAGGGAAGCTCCATAGTGCTGGCTTGTGAGGTAGTGACTCGGAAAGGGGTTATATACACTTTTCACGCCGGCGCGGGGGACAACTGCGCATTGTAGAGTTGCCAGGGACATTTTTTTTAACTTGGAGCTCTGGTCATTACGCACTAATATAACATTAACATCGTAATGTTTTAAGTTTTCATACAGATCTTCAATAATTGGAAGATAAGTTTCCTCCCAAACTTCATCTCTTTGAACGCAGGTGCGACCAATACCCACAGGTAATACAACTCGTGCGATTTCCGGAGAAGATTTGATGAATCTCGTTATGGCTTCTATGGCCTTTTTGAAATAGATGAGGCTATTTTGTGTTGTATCTTCTTTTAATCCAGCGAGCATAACGCGATCTTTGGATTTTTCTATATGCGACTTGGCGATCTCATTGTTCTCTACAGGCACCCCTATCCCATACTGCACGGCAGCGGCAATAATGCAGGGGAGATTTTCAGCTCGACGATTGGAGACATGAATTGAACCGGGAATTAGGCGATCATGGGGAACACATCTCTTGAGATTATACAAAGGCCTGCGTTCACTATAGGCACTTGCATGTTTGTATTTCACTGATATGTCCTTCGCCATCCCGTACGGGACGCAAGATATGCAGTTTACAGGATACACACTGCAAGTTTCATTATTGCAAAATTCTTCATCTGTTAAATATCCGGTGTGCGTTTCCAGCCACGTCTCCATTTTACTTTTTTTTACTGTCCCTTATGTTTTTGGATAAAGCCTAGTCAACTGTCCTGTGTCGACCCTGCGAATATTCGTCGTGGGGGCTTTGCGCCCTTATATCTCCATCCCTGCTAGTGTGTGTAAAGTTACCACATACTGAGCAAATATTTATATTATCATTATATGGGCCTCGACCAACAAGAAACCCATAGGAACATTTTTTTTACCAACTTAATTATNTTCAGGAAATAAAGAAAAATCCAAAATACTTCTTTACATATGCGAAATCAAAAGCAAAAACCACTGCCAGTATTGGACCTATTCGTACAAGTGAAGGTTCATACACGGAGGATGACAAAGAAATTAGTGAAATCCTAAAAAAGCAGTATGAGGACATGTTTAGCACTCCAATAAACAACATGAAAGTGGAAGATCCAGACAGATTCTTTATGCGTGATATTCAAACCCCTGTAAATATAACTGATATCAACACGAGCGCACTAAACTTTGAAAGAGAAATTGAAAACATGCCCATGCACTCTGCCCCAGGTCCAGACTCATGGAAATCAATATTTATAAAGAAATGCAAAGTGCCGGTAACACAGGCACTCAGTATAGTGTGGAGGAAGAGCTTAGGCACGAGGGAGATACCAGATGCCTTAAAGTAGCAGACATAGCCCCTCTACACAAGGGAGGGAGCAAAGCATTGGCAAAGAATTATAGACCAGTTGCACTAACATCGCACATAATAAAAGTATTGAGAGAGTGATTAGGAGTCAGGTCACCAATTTCATGGAGACCAATGACCTTCACAACCCAGGCCAACATGGATTTCGAGCGGGAAGATCGTGCCTCTCATAGCTACTTGAGCACTACGACAAAGTCACTGAGGCATTAGAAGAAAAACAGAATGCTGATGTGATATACACGGACTTCGAAAAGGCTTTCGGTAAATGTGACCACGGCGTGATAGCACATAAAATGAAGTTAATGGGAATAACCGGTAAAGTAGGGCGCTGGATACTCAGTTTTCTGTCTAACAGGGCTCAGCGAGTAACGGTTAACCATATAAAATCTAGTCCAGGTGCAGTTAAATGCTCTGTACCTCAGGGTACAGTCCTTGCATCGCTGCTTTTCCTTATTCTCATATCAGATATAGACAAAAATACAAGTCACAACTTCGTATCATCCTTTGCAGATGACACAAAAATCATTATGAAAATTACCTCGACTGAAGACATTGAAAAACTTCAAGCTGATGTTAATAAAGTTTTCGATTGGGCATCAGAAAATAACATGATGTTTAACTGTGATAAATTCCAGGTACTCAGGTACGGTAAAAATGAGGACCTTAAACATAATACAGGGTATAAAACACAATCAAATGTACCAAATGAGGTCTATGAGCCTTTCTTGGAGCTCTTAGAAAGTGATGAAGATGAAGACATGTATTTACAAAATGAATAGATACTAATGAACAAGTCCACAAGGGCCATGATGAGGGTTCGAACCAATGTCCAAGAGGATCCCACACGAGCCTTAATGGACTGTGTTACGACATGGCAAAAGAATTCCAACCGGGAGTTCAACTGACCTCAATCATAGATTTAATGCATCACGCTATTGTGATTTCTGTGTTTAACAAATAGACACAAGATAGGCTCTTCAATTTTTAAATTTTTCCATATAAACTTATTATTGTCCTGTTGCTTGGTTACATGAATTGAACACACAAATTATGTTGCTTAGTTTGGCTGAGTTCTTAGTTAGGCTGTTTGACGCGGCTGCTCGTAGCCTGACGAATGAATCACAGCCTGGTTGATCAGGTATTCTTTGGAGGTGCTTATCCAGTTCTCTCTTGAACACTGTGCAGGGTCAGCTAGTTATGCCCCTTGTGTGTAGTTTTTTTTTTTTTTTTTTTTTTTATTGTTTTCTACCACAGACGTGGCCACACATTAACAATGCTAACCAGCATATATACATTTTCTTCTGTCCTCCATAGACAGGGTTAGAGATGTGTTAAACATATATTTGAAGGGTTTATTGAACAATCAACCACTGAAGGTGAGTCGGTGCTTTAAAAATGTAGTGGAAGTGTGTTGAACAGTCTCGGGGCCTCTGATGTTGATGGAGTTCTCTCTCAGAGTAACAGTTGCACCTTTACATTTCAAACGGGGATATTCTGCACATCCTGCCATGCCTTCTGGTCTCATGTGATGTTATTTCTGTGTGCAGGTTTGGGACCAGCCCTCTATATTTTTCCACATATAAATTATTATGGCTCTCTCCCGCCTGCGCTCAAGATAATACAGATTTAGGCTCTTTAGTCGGTCCCAGTAGTTTAGATGTTTTACTGAGTGGATTCTAGCAGTAAAGGATCTCTGCACACTCTCCAGGTCAGCAATTTCACCAGCTTTGAAAGGGCTGTCATTGTACAGCAGTACTCCACTCTAGAGAGCAATAGTGTCTTGAAAAGTATCGTCATCGGTATAGCCACTCTAGTGTGAAAGGTTGGTGTTATCCAACCTGTTATTTTTCCTGCAGTTGTGACGGCTACTTTATTGTGTACTTTGAAGGTAAGGTCTTCAGACATGAGTACACCCAAATCCTTTACATTGTCTTTTCGTTCTATGTTATGATTTGACTGAGTTTCATACGTGGTTTCCGTTTTTATATTTTTATTTTTTCCACATTCCATGACATGGCATTTATTCAAAATGAATTCCATTTGGCAATTAAACCTCCAAGCAGTTACTTTATCTACATTGATTTGAAGGGCATTAGAATCGTCTGTATCTCCTATCTTCACCAGTATCTTCGCATCATCCACAAACATGTTTAGATAATTCAGTATTTCTTCAGGTAGATCATTTATGTAGACGATGAACATTACTGGTGCAGAAACTGAACCCTGTGGCAATCCACTAGTAACACTCCTCCAGTCACCTACATTGTCTCTGATTACTGCCCCCCTCTATCAGTCAGTTAAAACTTTTCATTCATATCAGAAGTCTCCCTGTCACCCCTCCAGCATGTTCCAGTTTCCAGAACAGCCTGTTGTGTGGACTGTCAAAAGCTTTTTTAGGTTTAGATAGACAGTAAATCCAACAACCTCTTTCTTGTAATATCTCTGTGACTCTATCATGAAAACTAAGTAGATTTAAGAACATAAGAACATAAGAACAAAGGCAATGTTATGTTTACTCGATAGCGTTGTAATGCTTGGAAATTGTATGTGCAGATCCCATTTCCCTTTTACTGCTCATAAATAATGGATGCTGTAAAGTATATTTTATGGAACATGACTCTTCTATAGCTATGTTTGCCTTCTCTCTCTCATCTCTCTCTCTCTTCTCTCTCTCTCCTCTCTCTCTCTCTCTCTCTCTCTCCTCTCTCTCGCTCTCTCTCTCTCTTCTCTCGCCTCTACCTCCTCTCTCTCTCTCTCTCTCTCTCTCTCTCTTCTCTCTCTTCTCTCTCTGCTCCCCTTCTCCTCTATCTTCTCTCTCTGTCTTCTACTTCTCTCTCCCTCTCTCT
>WNGS01003388.1:5973348-5998310 GCA_020271785.1 Procambarus virginalis
TCTCTCTCTCTCTCTCAATATAGATGTGGGTTGGTGTGGGTTATTTTAGTGGTCTCGGGAGATATAATCACCCCATATAAGTTTCTCAAAGAAAATGATAAGCTATGTAAGCACATTTTATTTAACACACAAGACATCCATGCAGAAGTGAGGTTTGCCTTTGATGGCTGTGCACGTGATAATGTAAAATTAAAATGTGCAAAGATGTTTCGAAGTGCTATTTAGTCGAGAAATGATAAAAAAATTTGTTTATTGACTAGTGAGACCCCGTAGCACGTATGGTGTGGGATATTGCGGTCCTTAACCTAGTCAAGCGAAAGACAGACAACAACAATAGGTACTCCACTCGAAAGCTCGCTCCCGCAGTCATGTGGTAGCAGGCCTCTATCAATTTGATTTGATAGAAGAAAAAAATGAAGACTAGTAGTCCCTGTTTTTTAAGATGGGATGTGGAACAGGTGGGGCCTGCTGACAGTAGTTACATCTCATCTAAAGTAGTTACCTTAACGAAACCACAGTGGATAGGGGAACCCCCGTGTAGGAGGAAGTAATAGCAGTCATTACACACCGTCAATACGGTTGCTTGTGTGAGAAAAAGTTAAAATATTCAGCAAAGAAGTTAGAAAAGGCGCATATATTCTCTCTTTCACTAGCGAGAAAACGCAAACATTCTGGCTAAGGTGTGTGACTCTCAAAGCAGTCCTCTAGACCCATGATAGATGCGAATTGTCCCTGACGAGGGGGAGCTCAAGGAAAGTGGGGTCGGAGGGGAAGATATGACCCCACAAGCTACTCGAAATACTCTTCAGTTAGCCAGTGAATGGTGAACAGTACACACCCCTCTGTAGACTTTGAAAAACGATTAAAGCTAATCTAAAGCATCTAGATCTAACAGTATTTTTGTCATTGGTGACTTTAATTTTAGTGGAATAAACTGGTTGAACAAAACATGGAATAATGAAGCAAAAGATTTTCTAGAATTAATTGACGATTGCTTTCTTACTTGTTGACGATTGCAACACATTAAGGAAAATGTGTTATACGGGAAATAATTTTTTTTTAGATTAGTGTTAACTAACATGGAAACACAAATAAGAACATAAGAACAAAAGTAACTGCAGAAGGCCTATTGACCCATACGAGGCAGCTCCTATTTATAACCACCCGCTCATATTCATGTCCTCATAGGCTCATAGACACCATCTAGTGTGTGGTCTGGTCAACATTCTACTGTTAGTGTAATATACCCTAAGTGAATAGGTATTTTGAGGCCCTGTTTCCCTGATCCAGGGAAACCCAGAGACTCAGGGCCCTCTTTCCCTGATAATTTTGCCAAATCCTTTCTCCCGCAAACACATACTTTTATTTCCTCCTTCCTCCAAATCAATTCACATACCTCAATCTACTAACAGTTTAAACCCAAACAAATACCTCTAACCACTTTTTCCAACGAGTTCGCGACAGCAACAACCCCACTCTCGACAGATGCACCCCATCACGAGCATACATTTCATTCCTTCCATAGAAGTGTTCCCAGTTGTCTATGAAAGACAACTAAGAACAAATGCAATTTGATTGCAAATCAAATTGCATTTGATTTGCAATATCTTTCCAGTCGGCAATTGGTGTCAATTGACGCCCTCGACATCCATTCATTTCCCACTCCCTTTCTTGGAAGAATGCCACATATGATCGGGATTCCTCCCTTGCTCCTAACTAATTCTATTGTTGTCTTGAATCTTTGTATTAGTTCCTCACTCCTAACTCGCCCAACATCATTACCCCCTGCACTTAAACAAATAATGGGTTTGTTCCCATGCCCGTCATAATATCATTCATGTTTCCAACAATATCACCAATTCCAGCTCCCGGATAGCACACCCTTAATCTGTTCCCTCTATCTCTGGCACAAAACGTTCTGTCTAAATATCTCACCTGGGAATCTCCCACAAAATTCGCTTCGATTCTCCCTTTTCCTTTCGAGCAGTTTGAGGGACCTGCGTTTCAATGCTCCTCGTTGAACAACAGGTTCACCACAGCACACGTCCTTTAACACATCAAATGCGTTAGAAGTCCTTAGGCTATTAGGTGTCGGTTTTGCCAAGATCTTCTTAAGACCCCTGACCTTTACTGCCAAGGTCTTCTTTTGTGTGTATGTAATTTATAACACAAGTACTAGGACACGAAAAGTGTCTTAGTACTTCGCTACGTAAAGCATTTATCTATCAAATAAGCCGGCAATAAGCATGACAAAACTCGCAGGTCTATGAGTGCTTGTTTATAAAGAAGCAAACAAAAACGGCTTTGGTCGCTGCCGTTATGCCTCCTTAGAAGAGGCATAATTTGTGACAGTGATCACGAGGCCCAGCCCTCACTACCATCACCCACTGGAATTATGAACTTTTCAGCCATGTCAGTAAAACCACTGGTAGATAATAGACATTGAAGATGATACATGCTTATCAAAAGTTATTTTAAATGTAACTTATTCTCTCAAGCAAAATTAATATTTTGATAATAGTCAACGAAAATTGACAATTAAAATGTGCAAAGTTTCAAATGCATGTTTTAACTATCATTGAAATATATAAATAGAGGCGACCAGGTGACGTTTTCCTTATAAGAAACAAATTATTTTATATCTTTATTTGTATATTAAAAAAGTTACAGTTACAAAAAGTTTAGTTAAAAAAACCAGGCCAGGTCGTCTCTTATGTCGTCATCGTCATAAACCATACTCGTGGTTGTCCATTGATCTTGATGAGTATTCCTGTGGATGACATTTTGACCCTTGTCACTCACAAATGGATTCCTATTATACGTTACGACCACAAATTCCTGTTATATCATATCCTGCAATAAGCTATAATTCTATTAATGAGACTCCTGTTACATTGATCAATAATCCAACCAATGAGACTCCTGTTTCCTGCTGAACGCCTGTGGAAGGGATTCCAGTCATAGGTTGGTGACCTGTTCTGAGCAGGATGTCGTGCAAAAACCTTTTCACCTTGTAAGGGCCGGCGCTGACCAATATGCCTGTCTCTTGGGTTGTCTCTTAATATGGGTTGTCTCTTAATAGCCGCCTATGCTGAGTTATATAAAAGTCACGAGGGCTCCTGTCATCTACAAAATATATTCTATTATCTGCTTGGTGCTTGTGCTGAGCCATATGCTTGTTAAAAGGTATCCTATCATAAGATGGGCGAGCGTGCTGAAGAAAATGCCTGTCAATTGGAATCCTCTCATTTGAAGAACGAACGGGATGGACAATATTCCTGTCAACAGTTGGTCGCCTGTTCTTAGCAATATGTCTGATACGGGGAATTTTGTTTCCTATTGTGCACATATGCTGGGCTATGTGGCTTTCAATGGGATTCGTGTCAGATACGTAAATGAATAATACGTCTGTCCAATGGACTAACGCATGCAGGGCGCCTACGCTGAACTTCATGCGTAGAAACTTTCCTGTCAAACGGCCTTCTGTCATCTTTTGGGCGCTTACAGTGAGTATCATGCCTGTCAATGGAACTCTTGCATCGGTCAGTCCTTAACTTACTTTTATCTCCTACATCTTGCATAGATTTGCAAGGTGTGCTCGTTCTTTTGGGACAAAATTTGAAATTTTGGTGCGAAAATGAATCTTTCGTGCTCAGACTTATATCTGACAATTCTCCATCTATAATACTTTCAATGTTTATAAATTGTGATTCTTTATCTTCTGAAAGCTGCAATACCTGAACGAGGCTGTTAATGCCACCAATGCTGTCTTCAGCCGCCATGAAAAAGGGTAAAAGGAATTAATGAATAATATACAGATTTAATGGTTCGACGGGAGACGTTGGTTCCACTGATCTCTGTTATTATGCTTTACGTTTTCAGCATTCAGGAAACGAAAATAATGAACGCGCGAGGCGACACAGACGCGATGCACTTGTGCGGTATCTGATTACTAGATGCACTTGTGAGGTAGTGTATTCAGTATTTTCCAATATATAGTCTTGTCAGGTGAAGTTGTGTGAGAGGTGTAAGAACATTAGAATATAAACATAAAGGTAACTGCAGAAGGCCTATTGGTCCATATGAGGCAGCTCCTATTTATAACTACCCAATCCCATTGAAATACATGTTCAACTCACGCTTGAAACAATCGAGGGACCCAACCTCCACTACGTTTCATGGTAATTGGTTCCACAAATCAACAACCCTGTTACCGAACCAGTATTTTCCCAAGTCTAGGCTAAATTTAGATTATGCATAGGCCCCATTTAGATTATGCAGTTCAGATTTGGTCGCCGTACTATAGAATGGATATGAATTCACTTGAACGTGTCCTGCGTAGGATGACTAAGTTAATTCCCCAAATTAGAATCTTTAATATGAAGAAAGATTAACAAAGCTTAAATTGCATTCACTGGAAAGGCGAAGAGTTAGGGGTGACATGATAGAGGTCTACAAGTGGAAGAATGGACACAACAAAGGGGATATTAATAAGGGTATTAAGAGTATCAACACATGACAAAACACGAAACAATGGGTATAAATTGGATAAATTTTGATTTAGGAAACACTTGGGTAAATATTGGTACGGTAACAGGGTTGTTGATTTGTGGAACCAATTACCACGTAACGTGGTGGAGGTGGGGTCCCTCGATTGTTTCAATCGTGGGTTGGACATGTATATGAGTGGGATTGGGTGGTTATAGATAGGAGCTGCCTCGTATGGGCCAATAGGCCTTCTGCAGCTGCCGTTGTTCTCATGTTCTTATGTTCATAAGAACAGAGGTAACTGCAGAAGGCCTATTGGCCCATACGAGGCAGCTCATATTTATAACCACCCAATCCCACTGAAATACATGTCCAACCCAAGCTTGAAACAATCGAGGGACCCCACCTCCACTTCGTTTCATGGTAATTGGTTCCAAAAATCAACAACCCTGTTACTGAGCCAGTATTTACCCAAGTGTTTCCTTATTCTAAACTTATCCAATTTATACCTATTGTTTCGCGTTCTGTCTTGTATTGATACTTTTAATACTCCATTAATATCCCCTTTCTTATGTCTATTCACCTACTTGTAAACCTCTATCATGTCACCCCTAAATCGTCGCCTTTCCAGTGAATGCAATTTAAGCTTTGTTAATCTTTCTTCATATGAAAGATTTCTAGTTTGGGAATTAACTTAGTCATCCTACGCTGGACACGTTCAAGTGAATTTATATCCATTCTATAGTATGGCGACCAAAACTGAACTGCATAATCAAAATGGGGCCTAACCAGAGCAAGATATAGCTGAAGAACAACACCAGTGTCTTGTTACTAACGCTTCGATTAATATCCCAGTGTCCATTTGCCTTATTACGAACATTCAGGCATTGATCCTTTTGTTATAAATTCTTACTAATCATAACTCCCAGATCCCTTTCGTAATCCGACTTCGCAATCTCAACACCATCTAGCTCGTATCTTGTAACTCTATCATCATTACCTCGCTCAGAACTTTACTTTTATCAGCATTAAACTGGGACATTTATCAGGATATACTGGGAAATAATAAACAGGGAACTTACAAACATTCCATGGGAAACTGTTTTAAGTAATACATGTCCTACAGAAGGATAGAAAAACTGACTTCGGAAGCGTATCAAGTCTGTCTGAAACATGTTCCTTTGAGCAAAGCCAGAATGAGATCCAACGTAGAAAGTGAATGCAGACGACACTATAAACGCAGGAAAAAAATAACGGAACTGCTTATGCAGACACGAATTTCCCGTCAAAGAAGGAATAATTTAAGTAGGGAGATTGAAGAAATCGAGCGGAAATTGAAACACTCATATGAAACGTAAGGAAAAGATTCGTAAGGAAAAGGGAGATTCGTAAGATGATTATGATTCGTAAGGAAAAGGGAGAATCAAAGAGAATTTTGGTTGTGGGAGATTCTCAGGTGAGATATTTAGACAGAACGTTTTGTGCCAGAGATAGGGGGAACAGATTAAGGGTGTGCTATCCGGGAGCTGGAATTGGTGATATTGTTGGAAACATGAATGATATTATGAAGGGAAATGGGAACAAACCCATTATTTGTTTAAGTGCAGGGGGTAATGATGTTGGGCGAGTTAGGAGTGAGGAACTAATACAAGATTCAAGACAGCAATAGAATTAGTTAGGAGCAAGGGAGGAATCCCGATCATATGTGGCATTCTTCCAAGAAAGGGAGTGGGAAATGAATGGATGTCGAGGGCACTTGGTGTCAATTGCCGGCTGGAAAGATATTGCAAATCAAATGCAATATCTTTCATAGACAACTGGGAACACTTCTATGGAAGGAATGAAATGTATGCTCGTGATGGGGTGCATCTATCGAGAGCTGGGGTTGTTGCTGTTGCAAACTCGTTGGAAGAAGTGGTTAGAGGTGTTTGTTTGGGTTTAAACTGTTAGTAGATAGAGGTATGGGAATTGATTTGGAGGAAGGAGGTAATAAAAGTATGTGTTTGCGGGAGAAAGGAATTGGCAAAATGATCAGGGAAAGAGAAGGGCCTCAAAATAACAATTCACTTAGGGTATATTACACAAACAGTAGAAGTCTAAGAAATAAAATTAACGAATTAAATGCTCTTGTCTGCACAGAAAAAATAGATATTATTGCACTTACCGAAACGTGGATGAATGTAGATAATAGAGAACTATTAGCTGAATATCAAATAAATGGATTCAAACTATTTCACACAGATAGATATATTAGACGAGGAGGTGGAGTAGCCATATACGTTAGGGACAATTTGAAATGTAGTCTCAAAGAGGGAATCAAAACTGAGCCACACACAGAAACATTTGGATAGAATTAAACGAAAAAGCAAATAATATTACAATAGGAGTTATATATAGGCCACCAAATTTAGACAGAATGGAAGCAAAACATCTATGGGATGAAATATCTAGGGCAACTAGATCTAACAGTATTTATGTCATGGGTGACTTTAATTTTAGTGGAATAAACTGGTTGAACAAAACAGGGAATAGTGAAGCAGAAGATTTTCTAGAATTAATTGACGATTGCTTTCTTACGCAACACATTAAGGAACCAACACGGGAAAACAATATTTTAGATTTATTGTTAACTAACAGGGAAACACAAATTAATGACATCGAAATAGGGAGTGAGCTAGGGAACAGTGATCACAAAGAAATCAGATTTAGCATAGAATGGAATAGACCTGTAGGAGAAAATTCTGTTAAAGTGCCAGATTTTCGAAAAGCTGATTTTAATAGCCTAAGAAACTTTTTGGGTCAAATTGATTGGAAAGTCTTGGGTATAGGGTGTGGGCCGGTCTTGGAGCGTGACATGAACCCAGCGATAGGTGATGTAAATGGGGATTTCGATGTGGATTCAATATATAACTTATTTAAGAATATTCTAAACAAAGCACAGGAACGTAGTATACCACACAAATTGAATAGATCGATTACTAATGACCCAAAGTGGATAACAAAGAATTTGAAGAACCTTATAGGTAAAAGAGAGCTTGGTACAAAAGGATTAAAAATGGGGAGGTAACTTTAGAACAGGAATTCGTACAACTGGTTAAAAATGTTAAAAAAGAGATAAGGAAAGCAAAAAGAAACTATGAAGTTCGTATAGCAGGGCAAGCAAAGACAAATCCTAAAGGGTTTTTTCAGTTATATCGAACTAAGACTAGGGAAAGGATAGGTCCATTAAAAACTGAGACAGGTCAAATAACAGATAGTGATGAAGAGATGAGTAGTATTTTTAACAAATATTTTGTATCTGTATTTACTAAAGAGGAACTTAACAATATGCCTTCAGCCGAACAAGTCTATGTGGGGGGACGAGGACAGGTTGACGAGTTTAGCAGTTACCAGGGAGGATGTTCTTAAACAAATAGTAAAACTCAACCAAACAAATCCCCAGGGCCGGATGAAGTGTTTTGCCAGTGCTGAAAGAATGCAAAGAGGAGCTTTGTGACCCACTGTCAATCATATTTAATAAATCAATAGAGTCAGGCAGAGTGCCAGAGTTTTGGAAAGTTGCTAATGTGATACCAGTTTTTAAGAAAGGAGATAGATCACTTGCGTCTAACTATCGACCAATTAGCCTAACGTCTATTGTGGGAAAGTTACTCGAATCTATAATAGCAAATAAAATTCGTCTTCATCTTGAAAAACATAAATTAATAATTGAGTCGCAACATGGTTTTATAAATGGCCGTTCATGTTTAACAAATTTGTTATCTTTTTATTCTAGCATAGTTGAGGCAGTTGATAGTGGTAAGGATTGTGATGTTGTGTACCTTGACTTTAGCAAAGCTTTCGATACAGTGCCACATGAAAGACTGATTAAAAAGATAGAGGCTCATGGTATTGGGGGTGCTATATTAAGCTGGATTAGGGCATGGCTATACCAAAGGAAACAGAGAGTTAGTATAAATGGAGTCAAGTCAGAGTGGGAAAATGTTGTAAGTGGAGTGCCTCAAGGCTCTGTCTTGGGACCTCTGTTGTTTATAATATATAAATGATTTAGATTCAGGTTTGAGTAGCAACATTTGCAAATTTGCCGATGATACGAAAATCGGTAGGGAAATTAATTCGGAGGAGGACTCACTATCACTTCAAGTTGATCTAGATAGGGTTTTGAAATGGTCAAGGACTGGCAGATGCAGTTTAATGCTGACAATGTAAAGTTCTGAGGCTAGGTAATGATGATAGAGTTTACAAGATAANACGTTTTTAGAAAGGAGATAGATCACTTGCGTCTAACTATCGACCAATTAGCCTAACGTCTATGTGGGAAAGTTACTCGAATCTATAATAGCAAATAAAATTCGTCTTCATCTTGAAAAACATAAATTAATAATTGAGTCGCAACATGGTTTTATAAAGGCCGTTCATGTTTAACAAATGTTATCTTTTTATTCTAGCATTGTTGAGGCAGTTGATAGTGGTAAGGATTGTGATGTTGTGTACCTTGACTTTAGCAAAGCTTTTGATACAGTGCCACATGAAAGACTGATTAAAAAGATAGAGGCTCATGGTATTGGTGGTGCTATATTAAGCTGGATTAGGGCATGGCTATACCAAAGGAAACAGAGAGTTAGTATAAATGGAGTCAAGTCAGAGTGGGAAAATGTTGTAAGTGGAGTGCCTCAAGGCTCTGACCTGGGCCTCTGTTGTTTATAATATATATAAATGATTTAGATTCGGGTTTGAGTAGTAACATTTGCAATTTGCCGATGATACGAAAATCGGTAGGGAAATTAATTCGGAGGAGGACTCTCTATCACTTCAAGTTGATCTAGATAGGGTTTTGAAATGGTCAAAGGACTGGCAGATGCAGTTTAATGCTGATAAATGTAAAGTTCTGAGGCTAGGTAATGATGATAGAGTTACAAGATACGAGCTAGATGGTGTTGAGATTGCGAAGTCGGATTGCGAAAGGGATCTGGGAGTTATAATTAGTAAGAATTTAAAACAAAAGGATCAATGCATGAATGTTCGTAATAAGGCAAATCGGACACTCGGATTTATTAATCGCAGCGTTAGTAACAAGACACCTGGTGTGGTTCTCAAGCTATATCTTGCTCTCGTTAGGCCACATTTAGATTATGCAGTTCAGTTTTGGTCGCCATATTATAGAATGGATATAAATTCACTTGAACGTGTCCAGCGTAGGATGACTAAGTTAATTCCCCAAATTAGAAATCTTTCATATGAAGAAAGATTAACTAAGCTTAAGTTGCATTCACTGGAAAGACGAAGAGTTAGGGGTGACATGATAGAGGTTTACAAGTGGATGAATGGACATAACAAAGGGGATATTAATAGGGTATTAAAAGTATCAACACAAGACAGAACACGAAACAATGGGTATAAATTAGATAAGTTTAGATTTAGGAAAGACTTGGGTAAATACTGGTTCAGTAACAGCGTAACATTGTGGAGGTGGGGTCCCTCGATTGTTTCAAGCTTGGGTTGGACATGTATATGAGCGGGATTGGGTGGTTATAAATAGGAGCTGCCTCGTATGGGCCAATAGGCCTTCTGCAGTTGCTTTTGTTCTTATGTTCGTATGGACCAATAGGCCTTCTGCAGTTACCTTTATGTTTATATTCTAATGTTCTTACACCTCTCACACAACTTCACCTGACAAGACTATATATTGGAAAATACTGCATACACTACCTCATAAGTGCATCTAGTATTCAGATAGTATTGCATCTAGTGTTGCCTTTGTTCTTATGTTCTTATGTATCAACCAGGTAAACTGCATCTTCCAATCTTGTGACCATTTCAAAACCCTATTTAGATCAACTTGAAGTGATAGTGAGTCTTCTTCCGTTTTAATTTCCCTACCGATTTTTGTATCATCTGCAAATTTGCAGATGTTGCTACTCAAACCTGAATTAAATCATTTATATATATTATAAACAACAGAGGTCCCAGGACAGAGCCCTGAGGTACTCCGCTAACAACATTATCCCACTCTGACTTAACCCCATTTATACTAAATATGGTAGACCAGGTTGGGGGTTGTATTTCTTAGAACTAATTTACCTTTGTCTAAACAATCGTTCTTTTAAGTTAGAGCTCACTATTGCTTAGAATCATTCGAATAGAAAAGAATCATTCTTTTTATGAGTCTTTGTATTTTTTTTTTGTTATGAGTCATTGTACATTAAATTGCTTCGTTCTACGTTAAGTAAAAACGGCTCTTCTGCGCAAATTGACACAGTTTAGATTCAAGCATATTTTCTTTAGCTTCTTCCTTTTTTAATCTATGTATGTTTTTCTTCACTTTGTTTCTATGGAAACTAATGTGATTTAGTCATTAATTGTATTGTATTGTTTAGAATTGCTTACAGTTAAGTAGTATGTATTCATTGATATTTTTTTTGAGGATTATACGTGATCTATCAGAATTTTTGGTTTTATTATGAATAATCTGAATAAGTACTGTATGTTTTATGTTTGTTGTTGACCACTTAACGTGTATAGGATTTGGTTGTATTTCTCTGTTTTGTATATTTATAATTTGTGTACTACTATTTAATTTACATTTTGTCACGTGTATATTTTAAAATATATACTTAAATTTATTTTAATTAGTTTTCAGGATAACATCAGGATGATTAGTGAAGTCATATTTACGCTTGCAACAAATGTTTGCCGTTGCTCTGGTAATCCTTTTCCATTATGCATTTAGGATTCTTACGATAAACTTTTATTGTGCATAATCTAAGTGATATGGGTGACTTCTCATACTTTGTCCATCACATCCATCTCTCTTCCCAAACCCTTCACCCCCCCCCCACATTCCCCGTCCACCTGCCAACCTCATTCCATTCCCATCACCCGTCCACCAACTGCCAACCTCACCAATACCAATCACTCGTCCACCCGACTTACACCTCTTGACAACACGACATTGGTGCCAAATACAGTGCTCGTAGAACATTGTACACTAGCTTCATTCTAGACTGCAGCGTTCCTGTCTACATCACTCTTATAAGAGCTGAATCAAAATCCTGGAAACCATTCAAAACGGTGATGGATCACAGGTTTATCCAAATGATCGAATAGGACAAATTAATACCTCGATGACCCTCAACATTCCCCCCTTGTTAATGCTGGGGGAATTAGAGCTGTAATCATTTGAACATAAGACTGTTTTAAATTGCACGTCAAATAATGAGATTATTTTGCATTCTCGAATTAATGTGTATGCTGAATGCAAATCGTTCTGCGTACTAATAAAGTCGTAAAATGGAGTGAGTAGAGGATCAGAGCTGTGATGAGATTAGCATAAGTCTGTTTAAATTTGCTTATGAGATCTGCAGAAAATCTCTTTTATCCAGTAAGCTCTTTAACTAGGAGATACAAATGTGAATATGTGTCTGTAGATTGTCTAATAGAGTAAATAGGTGAAGGAGTACAGTATTTTAAGATACGATACCTTGACGTATACACATCATACACGTATACACACTGATATACTGTATATACCAGTATACACATCACCCACCTGTCTGAGAAACGGGAAAGAGTTCGAGGGCTTAGTCAAGTCAGTGAAACAAGCAGTATTGAGATGTTTGCAAGGCTTTCAATTGTGGCTTCGATCTAGATCCCATACATGGAGAAACTGTGGGGTCAAAGCTTGACCCAAGCTTGAAACAATCGAGGGACCCCACCTCCACAATGTTACGCGGCAATTGGTAACAACAACCCTGTAGCAAAGTGGTAGGGCAATCTGTGATTGCCGTGGCATTGATATGATTTCTTACTAGAATTGAAATGCCTCTGGTGCCACCTTGTGCCATGGGGCAGTGGAATCCTTGATATCCTGGGATATTGATATATCTGTCAGTCCTGGTGAGTGTTTCTTGAAGTAGAACAATATCAATACTATCCTTGAGAAGCACTGCTCTGAGTGTTTGTGCTTTGCTTTTGAATCCTTGAATATTCCATTGTATAATTTTGAGATTGTCCATTTTTCCGTTATAGTGGAATCATTGAGTCCATGGTTTTTACAGTACTGGTTTTCCCGATCGTTTGTGTCTTCTTGGCTGGAGTGGAGACTTTCTTCTTGGTGGGTGAAGAGACTCCTGGTTGGGCCGAAACGCCCCTGCTACATCCAGCCACTGGGGCACCCGATGATGCAGGGATCATCATTCCTGCCTGGGAGGTCCCGGAGGCAACGGCAGGCATGTTCGCCCTGCCGCCCTGATCCATTCTGTTGGTGTCTCCCAGTGGAGCAGCACCCCCCCCCCCCACTCCAGTTGTTGGAGGTCCCGTCTTTGCCCAGACCAAAAGGACCCGGCTTGCCAGACTGTTGCTGTTCTTCATTTATTCGGACTTGCCGAGGGGTGTACCACTGGCTTTTTACCGAGGGCCTGGTCGATTGGGGTCTAGAAGTTGTTACATTGGGTTGCTGGGTTGATCCGAAAGCTAGTATCCTTTTTACCTTTTCTGGACATCGTTTGTTCCAGGCGTGATGTGTATCCCCGCAGTTCGGGCATTTTGCTTTCGTTTGTTTGCCTTCTTTGTGCAGATTCTTGCGTATGTCGGTATTGTGGAGCTCGCTACATACACCACATCGTTCCGAGCCTCTGCAGCCATCTTTGTGGTGGCCGAAACGCTGACATCTGTAGCAGCGCATGGGTTCTGGGTTGTACAGTCTCAGCCTGAATAGACCATAGATGCCAACACTCAGAGTGTTGATGCGAGGTCCTTTTATTGTTACAAGAACCTGTCTTGTTTCAATATTGTTGTGCTTGCATCTTTCCGCCGTTGTGATATTTGGGCATTCTAGGAGTCTGTTTGCATGAACTTCGACCGGGAAATTTTGAACTATCATTTTGGTGACTTTTTCTTCTGGTTTTAGAACACAGAACACCTAGTTCAACTAGGTGTTCTGTGTTCCTGAGATTTGTGATTATATCCGGATTAGCTGTGGATATGTTATATCTACCTCTTTTCTTTGGAGGTACTTTCCTCCAAAAAAGATGGAACTTTCACCAATGACAACAAAGAAATGAGCGAGCTACTGAGGAAGCAGTACGACTCGGTTTTCAGCGAGCCATTAAACGCACTAAAGATCGGTAACCCAAATGAATTTTTCATGGATATGATACCAACATCAAATCATATATCAAACGTCACCCTATCCCCCCTGGACTTTGAAGAAGCCATAAACAGTATGCCTATGCACTCTGCACCAGGCCCGGATTCTTGGAACTCCATATTCATCAAGAACTGCAAAAAACCACTATCGCAGGCCCTCCACATTCTGTGGAGACAAAGTCTAGATACTGGCGTTTTTCCTGATATACTAAAAACAGCAGAGATAGCACCACTTCATAAAGGAGGAAATAAGGCAGAGGCAAAGAATTACAGACCGATAGCGTTAACATCGCACATCATTAAAATTTTTGAGAGAGTGCTAAGAAGTAAGCTCACAAAATACATGGAAGCACAGCATCTCCATAACCCCCGACAACATGGTTTTGAGTGCCCTGTTCATGCAAGAACAGGGCGCTCTTGCCTGTCGCAGTTGCTGGACCACTATGATATGGCATTAGATGCTATGGAAGACAAACAAAACGCTGATGTGATTTACACAGATTTCGCAAAAGCTTTTGATAAATGTGACCATAATGTTATTGCACATAAAATGCGCTCAAAAGGAATTACCGGAAAAATAGGCAGATGGATCTACAATTTCCTGACCAACAGAACCCAATGTGTAATAGTCAACAAAATAAAATCCAGCCCATCAACCGTTAAGAGCTCAGTCCCCCAGGGTACTGTGCTTGCCCCAGTACTTTTTCTCATCCTCATATCGGACATAGACAAGAACACAACCTATAGCACTGTATCATCCTTTGCAGATGACACCAGGATCTTCATGAGAGTAGGCAACATAGAGGACATGGCAAACCTCCAGTCAGATGTAGATCAGGTCTTTCTATGGGCTACAGAAAATAATATGGTGTTTAACGAAGATAAGTTCCAGCTCATGCGCTATGGAAAAAATGAAAATATAAAAACGGAAACCACGTACAAAACTCAGGCAAATCATAACATAGCACGAAAAGGCAATGTAAAGGATTTGGGTGTACTCATGTCGGAAGACCTTACCTTTAAAGAACACAATAAAGTGGCCGTCACAACTGCACGAAAAATGACAGGTTGGATAACAAGAACTTTTCACACTAGAGATGCTATACCGATGATGATACTTTTCAAAACGCTTGTGCTCTCTAGAGTGGAGTACTGCTGCACAATGACAGCCCCTTTCAAAGCTGGAGAAATTGCTGACCTGGAGAGCATGCAGAGATCCTTTACTGCTAGAATCCACTCGGTAAAACATCTAAACTATTGGGACCGACTAAAGAGCCTAAATCTGTACTCCCTTGAGCGCAGGTGGGAGAGATACATAATAATTTACACCTGGAAAATATTAGAGGGGCTGGTCCCAAACCTGCGCACAGAAATAACATCACATGAGACCAGAAGACATGGCAGGATGTGCAGAATACCCCCGTTGAAAAACAGGTGCAACTCTATCAACATCAGGGGCCCGAGACTGTTCAACACGCTCCCGCTACACATAAGGGACATAACTGGCAAACCCCTCACAGTGTTCAAGAGAGAACTGGATAAGCACCTCCAAAGGATACCTGATCAACCAGGCTGTGACTCGTACATCAGGCTGCGAGCAGCCGCGTCCAACAGCCTGGTTGATCAGTCCAGCAACCAGGAGGCCTGGTCGATGACCGGGCCGCGGGGACGCTAAGCCCCGGAAGCACCTCAAGGTATACTCAAGGTAAGGTAAGGTATACCTCTAATGTCTGGCTTGGCTCTAAGATCTGATTCTGGATTATTCTTTTCCAGTGCGGCAATATATGCATAAGTGGGACCATAGTTTTGAATATGGTCCTTGGCATTGATTGAGGAGGAGGAGGCTATGTATGTAGTGATCACGTCTTCCCAAACTCCTGTCTTCGGGAGGTTGGTGTGGTGCATATTTCACAATACCTTTTCTTTCCTCCTAACTCAGCCTTTTCTTTCCTCCTAACGTGGACTGCTGGTGTTTGATGTATTGAACTGCTTAAAGAAACCATATTTGCTAGAAAAAAAATTTCCTGTGAAATAATGCGTGTTATATGTTTTGACTATCTAGCTAATAGCGTATTGCCTGGCTAATAATGAAATGCCACATTTTGTTTGACACTTAGCACAAGTGAAGAGAAAACATTGAAAAACTTGCAAAGGATAAAACTCTGTGAAATCATATCTGTTATGTAAAGTTTTGACTAGCTGATTAATAGCATACTGCTACATTATTGTCTTTTATGTTATGTTTACCTCGATAGCGTTGTAATGCTTGGAAATTGTATGTGCAGATCCCATTTCCCTTTTACTGCTCATAAATAATGGATGCTGTAAAGTATATTTTATGGAACATGACTCTTCTATAGCTATGTTTGCCTTCTCTCTCTCTCTCTCTCTCTCTCTCTCTCTCTCTCTCTCTCTCTCTCTTCTCGCTCCCTCTTCCTTCCAGCCTTCCTAACCTGCTCTCTCACTTCTTCGCTTCTTCCTCTCTCTCTTCTCTCTCCTCTCTCTCTCTTCTCTCATCTTCTCCTCTCTCATTCCTCTCTCGGTCTATCTTCTCTCCTTCTCTCTTCTGCTCTCTCTTCTCCTCTCTCTCTCTCAGATATAGATGTGGGTTGGTGTGGGTTATTTTAGTGGATCTCGGGAGTATATCACCCACAATAAGTTTCTCAAAGAAAATGATAAGCTAGGTAAGCACATTTTATTAACCCACATCACAAGGACATCCATGCAGAAGGTGAGGTTTGCCCTTTGATGGCTATGCACGTGATAATGTAAAATTAAAATGTGCAAAGATGTTTTCGAAGTGCTATTTAGTCGGAGAAATGATAAAAAAATTTGTTTATTGACTAGTGAGACCCCGTAGCACGTATGGTGTGGGATATTGCGGTCCTTAACCTGTCAAGCGAAAGACAGACAACAACAATAGCTACTCCACTCGAAAGCTCGCTCCCGCAGTCATGTGGTTAGCAGGCCTCCATAATTTGATTGATAGAAGAAAAAAATGAAGACTAGTAGTCCCTGTTTTTTTAAGATGGGATGGTGGAACAGGTGGGGCCCTTGCTGACAGTAGTTCATCATCTCCTAGATTCCTTAACGAAAACCCAACAGTGGATAGGGGAACCCCCGTGTAGGAGGAAGAATACACAGTCATTACACACCTGTCAACTACGGTTGCTTGTGTGAGGAAAAAGTTACAAATATTCAGCAAAGAATGTTAGAAAAGGCGCATATATTCTCTCTTTCACTAGCGGGAAAACGCAAACATTCTGGCTAAGGTGTGTAACTCTCAAAGCAGTCCTCTAGACCCATGATAGATGCGAATTGTCCCTGACGAGGGGGAGCTCAAGGAAAGTGGGGTGGAGGGGAAGATATGACCCCACAAGCTACTCGAAATACTCTTCAGTTAGCCAGTGAATGGTGGACAGTACACACCCCTCTGTAGACTTTGAAAAACGATTAAAGCTAATCTAAGCATCTAGATCTAACAGTATTTTGTCATTGGTGACTTTAATTTTAGTGGAATAAACTGGTTGAACAAAATATGGAATAATAAAGCAAAAGATTTTCTAGAATTAATTGACGATTGCTTTCTTACGCAACACATTAAGGAAAATGTGTTATACGGGAAATAATTTTTTAGATTTAGTGTTAACTAACATGGAAACACAAATAAGAACATAAGAACAAAGGTAACTGCAGAAGGCTTACTTATTGACCCATACGAGGCAGCTCCTATTTATAACCACCCGCTCATATTCAGTCCTCATAGGCTCATAGACACCATCTAGACCAGACCACACACTAGATGGTGTCTATGAGCCTATGAGGACATGAATATGAGCGAAGAGATTATATATATATATATATATATATATATATATATATATATATATATATATATATATATATATATATATATATATATATAATCTATATATATATATATATAATATATATATATATATAATATATATATATATATATATATATATATATATATATATATATATATATATATATATGTATATATATATATATATATATATATATATATATATATATATATATATATATATATATATATATATATAATCCACGTCGTAGTATTTAGTGAAATTGAAAGTTTATATTCATGGTGAAACTGACAACTTCCTCAATCAATATGTGGCAACAGGACTAAAAGAAATATTTCTGTAAAGATTTAGGTTATATTATGAATCTCACCTAACGCAACTTTGGACTTTGCTATTAATTGTTGCTACTTTCATCATTTTTATAAAATATTCTAATGTTAATTTAATAATGCCAGGAAAGTCATACAGTTGTAACAAGTAGTAAAAAATATAACTACTAAATAGAAGTGGAAAATACTAAATTTTCTAGTTTTCTAAAAAAAAAACATTTTCTAAAAAAAATCGAAAAATACAACTAAAATAGTAAAAATTCATAGGTCGAGCAGTCCAGCCGGGGGTGGAAAACCCTTGCTATACTTGAACCAGGTTGGTTCTTATACACTGGGGCTGGAAGGGTGTAGAAAGGGTCGCACTAATGTTAATAACTGATTACCCTTTCCTGTTTGTTTCTTGGTTACATAACAAAGCCAGGTTCATGTTAATAAATGCACTAATTAGTAAAGGTTATTTGGATTGATTTAATATTAAGTCAGAGTTAACTTGCTCGTCAGTGTTCACTAACATTACCCCAGGTAGGGTTATTTGCTGGTGTTATGTATTCGACTCTGGATTAGATGTTTTCGCTCTGCTGGACCGGGCTATACTGTATATTGTAGTGTGTTAGTAAGGGCACAGTGGTTATCCTTGTTGTGGAGTGAACCTGTGAAGTTATGTTCTCTGTTGCCTTGGTATTATATACTCATATTTACATCTTGGTCGTATTACCCCGTTGTCTCTTTAGATCTTTCCTTCACTCCTTAAGTTTGAACAAAATTATTCAGTATCAGATTTTTTGAGTGGCCTTGGAGATGACAATACCTGAGATAAAGATCTGAAAGCAAAAAATATAACATAAATCTTAAGAAAATGTTATATGCAGTAAACATAAAACTGACAACTGTCATGGGAAACTTATAGGGACTTGGAGAAAGGCGGACAATTAATAACATATCACCTTAATCACAGGTGATTAAACTGGTGATGTGGAGCACCAACACAGTAAGAGGTTCCCTTCATTTGGGCACTACGAGACTCGAACCGTGTGAGGTCGGAGCTCTATCGAAGATCATTTTTTTTCTATTGATGTATGAGGGTCATTTATTAATGTATGATTTCAAGTGGTGAAATTGTAGGGACCCATAGTCATTGAGAAGAAAATAAATAGTATGCAGTGTAGAACTTATGGATTCCCAATGAACACTTAAATATTTTCTCCTCCTACGACCCTATATTTTTTGTTCGACCTACCAGAGTTTTTGTGATTCCTACCAGAGTTTCGGACAAGGAACTCGGCAGTCATACTATAGAATTGATCCTATAACACAAAGATTGGAAAGACACACAAACATTGGTCGTGTTTGTGTGTCTTTCTTGTACAGTCTTTTTTGTAGACATATGTTGTTGAATATGACCGAAAGGGTAAGATTAATAATCTTAATCTTCTACATATTTCTTACTTTCTCTTCACTGTCCTGTCGAGGGTAATTAAAAAATAACTCTTCAAAAATCATTTTTTACATTTTTATTTTGGGTCTGACGCCTGAACGCATTTTGTAAGCTTCTTAAATTTTCAAAGACTAGTTTACACAGATTGATTGATTAAGATTAAGCGACCCAAAGGGTGGCACGGGCATGAATAGCCCGTAAGTGGTGGCCCTTTTGAGCCATTACCAGTATCAAGAGCTGATACTGGAGATCTGTGGAGGTGCGACTGCACCCTGCGTAACGGGAGATGTCTCCCGTATAGTTTACACAAAACATACATCATACTTATACTAGTTTCGAGTGAGGTGATACGGCACAAACGATTTGGTGGAGGAGACAGATCACGAATCAATGGGTATGAAAACATAAGAATTGAAGTAACTGCAGAAGGCCTATTGGCCCATACTTTCTCTTGGTGCTTCTATGTCTGTTCAGGGTCTTTAAATGGATAGAATATAGTTGTCCACTAATTGGCTGTTGATTGCTGGTGTTGACCTTTTGATGTGTAGTAAGTACCTCGCTGATGCCGAGCCTCCTGCTATCGCTGTATCTATCGATGATTTCTGTGTTGTTTATTAAGATTTCTCTGGTGATGGTCTGGTTGTGAGAAGAGATTATATGTTCCTTTATGGAACCATGTTGTTTGTGCTAATGTGTTAATCGCTTGGAAAGAGACGTTGTTGTTTTGCCTATATACTGAGTTCTTTGGGGCTTACAGTCCCCAAGTGGGCATTTGAAGCCACAGACGAAGTTGGTTTCCTTAAAGGCGTTCTGTTTGGTGTTTGAAATTTTTTTCAAATACCAAACATTTTTGGTGTTTGAACACCAAAACGTTTTGGCCGTTTTTTGTGTTTTATAGTTAATTGTCAACTGTATTTTCTGATTTTTGTCTGTGGGGTATAACGTTACTAGTTTTCCTCCACAATATAGCAGTGTTTGTCACTGAGAGTAGTGAGGATAATGTTTTTTTTAATGATAGGTTGGCGACATTTTGTAGGATATCCACGAGATACCCCTACACTGGTGCACCAGTGTAGGGGTAGATCTGGGAGATCTGGATCTGGGAGACTGTACGTAATGGTGAGCTGCTCGGAAGCAAACTGATATGCTTTGTATACACTTCATGACGTATACTGGTTGGCCGCCTCTTTTGTGAATAAGTGTTTAGTTCACCGAGTATCTCGGAACAGGCCACTAAGGGGTTTAGTGGCTGCAACCAGATTCACGAGCCTTACAAAGTGCAAATGGTAACATTTATGAACAAGGAATTTTAATTAAGAATGATTTCAAGTGCAAAAATATTTCCCTCACTGGGCATCGTGAAGGGTTCTGCGTTACCTGTTTTCATGCAATGACACAACTTGTGCTTTACACACAAAAATCACAATAGCGCGATGCATCAAATGAACAAATCCACAAGTGCCGTGAGGTTCACACCCTTGTCACGGCCCTTTTGGATTTGTTCATAAATAACTTCGTTTTATCTAATAGCTAATGCCCGATAATCTATTTGGGTAATCCAGAAAAAATAGTAGGAGCTATTTAAACTTTGCTGATGTAATTAATTTATAACAGAAGTACTAGGACACGAAAAGTGTCTTAGTACTTCGACACGTATCAAATAAGCCGGCAATAAGCATGCCAAAACTCGCAGGTCTATCAGTGCTTGTTTATAAAGAAGCAGCTTACAAACAAAAACGGCTTTGGTCGCTGCACTTAGAAGAGGAATAATTTGTGACAGTGATCACGAGGCCTCACTACCATCATTCACTGGAATTATGAACTTTTCAGCCATGTCAGTAAAACCACTGATAGATAATAGACATTGAAGATGATACATGCTTATCAAAAAGTATATTAAACAATTATTATTCTCTCAAAAAATTAATATTTTGATAATTGTCAACGAAAATTGACAATTAAAATGTGGAAAGTTTCATATGCATGTATTAACTATCATTAAAATATATAAATGGAGGCGACCAGGGGACATTTTTCTTATAAGAAACAAATTATTTTATATCTTTATTTGTATATTAAAAAGTTAGTTACAAAAAGTCAAGTTAAAAAACCGGCGGCCAGGTCGTCTCTTATGTCGTCATCGTCACAAACCATACTCGTGGCTGGTTGTCCATTGATCTTGATGAGTATTCCTGTGGATGACATTTTGACCCTTATCACTCACAAATGGATTCCTATTATACGTTACGATCACACATTCCTGTTATATCCTATCCTGCAATAAGCTATAATTCTATTAATGAGACTCCTGTTACATTGAACAATAATCCAACCAATGAGACTCCTGTTACATTGATCAATAATCCAACCAATGAGACTCCTGTTTCCTGCTGAACGCCTGTGGAAGGGATTCCAGTCATAGGTTGGTGACCTGTTCTGAGCAGGATGTCGTGCAAAAACCTTTTCACGTTGTAAGGGCCGGCGCTGAGCAATATGCCTGTCAAATAGGTTCTCTCTTAATAGCCGCCTATGCTGAGTTATATAAAAGTCACAAGGGCTCCTGTCATCTACAAAATATATTCTATCATCTGCTTGGTGCTTGGGCTGAGCCATATGCCTGTTAAAAGGTATCCTATCATAAGATGGGCGAGCGTGCTGAAGAAAATGCCTGTCAATTCGAATCCTCTCATTTGAAGAACGAACGGGATGGACAATATTCCTGTCAACAGTTGGTCGCCTGTTCTTAGCAATATGTCTGATATGGGGAGTTTTGTTTCCTGTTGTGCACATATGCTGGGCTATGTGGCTTTCAATGGGATTCGTGTCAGATACACTGCGAATATTCTGAACAATACGTCTGTCCAATGGACTAACGCATGCAGGGCGCCTACGCTGAACTTCATGCGTAGAAACTTTCCTGTCAAATGGCATTCTATCATCTTTTGGGCGCTTACAGTGAGTATCATGCCTGTCAATGGAACTCTTGCATCTCCTATGCTGAGTTAGATAAAAGTCACAAGGGCTCCTGTCATCTACAAAATATATTCTATCATCTGCTTGGTGCTTGGGCATATGCCTGTTAAAAGGTATCCTATCATAAGACGGGAGAGCGTGCTGAAGAAAATGCCTGTCAATTCGAATCCTTTCATTTGAAGAACGAACGGGATGGACAATATTCCTGTCAACAGTTGGTCGCCTGTTCTTAGCAATATGTCTGATATGGGGAATTTTGTTTCCTATTGTGCACATATGCTGGGCTATGTGGCTTTCAATGGGATTCGTGTCAGCTACACGGCGAATATTCTGAACAATACGTCTGTACAATGGACTAACGCATGCAGGGCGCCTACGCTGAACTTCATGCGTAGAAACTTTCCTGTCAAATGGCATTCTATCATCTTTTGGGCGCTTACAGTGAGTATCATGCCTGTCAATGGAACTCTTGCATCTCCTATGCTGAGTTAGATAAAAGTCACAAGGGCTCCTGTCATCTACAAAATATATTCTATCATCTGCTTGGTGCTTGGGCTGAGCCATATGCCTGTTAAAAGGTATCCTATCATAAGATGGACGAGCGTGCTGAAGAAAATGCCAAGGGCTCCTGTCATCAAATGGCCTTCTATCATCTTTTGGGCGCTTACAGTGAGTATCATGCCTGTCAATGGAACTCTTGCATCTCCTATGCTGAGTTAGATAAAAGTCACAAGGGCTCCTGTCATCTACAAAATATATTCTATCATCTGCTTGGTGCTTTGGCTGAGCCATATGCCTGTTAAAAGTATCCTATCATAAGATGGGCGAGCGTCAATGGAACTCTTGCATCGGTCAGTGCCAGATTTGCAAGGTGTGCTCGTTCTTTTGGGACAAAATTTGACATTTTCGTGCGAAAATGAAATTTTCGTGCTCAGACTTATATCTGACAATTCTCCATCTATTATACATTCAATGTTTATAAATTGTGATTGTTTATCTTCTGAAAGCTGCAATTCATGAACGAGGCTGTTAATGCCATCAATGCTGTCTTCAGTCGCCATGAAAAAGGGAAAAAGGAATTACTGAATAATATACAGATTTAATGGTTCGACGGGAGACGTTGGTTCCACTGATCTCTGTTATTATGCTTTACGTTTTCAGCATTCAGGAAACGAAAATAATGAACGCCTCCGTGGTGGCGTCTCCGTGGTGTAGTGGTAAGACACTCGCCTGGCGTTCCGCGAGCGCTATGTCATGGGTTCGTATCCTGGCCGGGGAGGATTTACTGGGCGCAATTCCTTAACTGTAGCCTCTGTTTAACGCAACAGTAAATGTGTACTTGGATGAAAAAACGATTCTTCGCGGCGGGGATCGTATTCCAGGGACCTGCCCGAAACGCTACGCGTACTAGTGGCTGTACAAGAATGTAACAACTCTTGTATATATCTAAAAAAAAAAAAAAAAAAAAAAAAAAAAAAAAAAAAAAAAAAAAAAAAACGCGCGAGGCGACACAGACGCGATGCACTTGTGCGGTATCGAATACTAGATGCACTTGTGAGGTAGTGTATTCAGTATTTTCCAATATATAGTCTTGTCAGGTGAAGTTGTGTGAGAGGTGTAAGAATATTAGAATATAAACATAAAGGTAACTGCAGAAGGCCTATTGGTCCATACGAACATAAGAACATAAGAACATAAGAACAAAGGCAACTGCAGAAGCGACTTGAGAATGGTCCAGGACGGACCGAAACGTCGTCGTCCCTTCAACTTCTAGTGTGTGGTCTGGTCAACATACTTCAGCCACGTTATTGTGACTCTTCGCCTGCAACTGCAGAAGGCCTATTGGCCCATACGAGGCAGCTCCTATTTATAACCACCCAATCCCGCTCATATACATGTCCAACCCAAGCTTGAAACAATCGAGGGACCCCACCTCCACAATGTTACGCGGCAATTGGTTCCACAAATCAACAACCCTGTTACTGAACCAGTATTTACCCAAGTCTTTCCTAAATCTAAACTTATCTAATTTATACCCATTGTTTCGTGTTCTGCCTTGTGTTGATACTTTTAATACCCTATTAATATCCCCTTTGTTATGTCCATTCATCCACTTGTAAACCTCTATCATGTCACCCCTAACTCTTCGCCTTTCCAGTGAATGCAAATTAAGCTTTGTTAATCTTTCTTCATATGAAAGATTTCTAATTTGGGAATTAACTTAGTCATCCTACGCTGGACACGTTCAAGTGAATTTATATCCATTCTATAATATGGCGACCAAAACTGAACTGCATAATCTAAATGGGGCCAACCAGAGCAAGATATAGCTTGAGAACCACCCCAGGTGTCTTGTTACTTACGCTGCGATTAATAAATCCGAGTGTCCTATTTGCCTTATTACGAACATTTATGCATTGATCCTTTTGTTTTAAATTCTTACTAATTATAACTCCCAGATCCCTTTCGCAATCCGACTTCGCAATCTCAACACCATCTAGCTCGTATCTTGTAACTCTATCATCAATACCTAGCCTCAGAACTTTACATTTATCAGCATTAAACTGCATCTGCCAGTCCTTTGACCATTTCAAACCCTATCTAGATCAACTTGAAGTGATAGTGAGTCCTCCTCCGAATTAATTTCCCTACCGATTTTCGTATCATCGGCAAATTTGCAAATGTTGCTACTCAAACCTGAATCTAAATCATTTATATATATTATAACAACCGAGGTCC
>WNGS01003388.1:6034086-6053698 GCA_020271785.1 Procambarus virginalis
CAGTAGGTAATGCTACTTATCTTTCCCAAATTGACTTGTTAAAGGGTTATTATCAGATTAGTCTGACAGAGCGAGCTAAGGAAATATCTGCCTTCACCACTCCTTTTGGCCTGTTCAGATATGAACGCCTTCCTTTTGGACTGTGTAATGCCCTGGTCACCTTCCAGCGAACTGTCAACCGCGTCATCCATGGCCTAGATCACACCTACGCCTACTTGGATGACATCGTTGTAGCAACCGACACCTGGAACGAACATCTGCTCCAACTGCAACGATTGTTCTCCAAGCTCCTGACAGCTGGCCTTACCATCAACTTGGGCAAGTCCACCTTTGTTAAAGGTAAAGTGCGTTATCTTGGTCATGTAATAGGAAGTGGCAGCCTAGCTCCTTTAGCCATTCATGCTCAAGCCATTCAGCATTACCCACAACCTAGAACCAGGAAGCAGCTCATGTGCTTCCTTGGCCTTTCATCTTACTATCGTAGGTTTGTGAAAAATTTCAGTACAGTAGCGACACCACTGATTATTCTGACCAGCCCCAAGCAACAGTATCATTGGACCATTCAACAGACGGTTGCCTTTGAACAACTAAAATCTCTGCTATGTGTTAATCCCATTCTCGCCTCTCCAGATATTACGAAGCCCTTAATCATCAATGTCGACGCAAGTGGCACCGGCATCGGGGGCGTTCTAATGCAACAACGTGGCGAAGAGGTTCTTCCTGTCAGCTACTACAGCTACAAGTTGAAGCCTCATCAGTAGAACTATAGCACCATAGAAAAGGAACTCCTCTCCATCGTCCTGAACCTGCAACATTATGAACCTTACCTACAGGGTAATCGATCTATTACCATCTACTCAGACCACAATCCCCTACGATTTCTGCAACAAGCCCAATTCAGCAATCACCGTCTTCTACGCTGGCCTCTGTATCTTCAGAACTTTAACCTGGAGGTCTTCTTCATTAAGGGCTCAGATAACATCATAGCTGACGCCCTCCCCAGAGTCTACGAGGTAGAGGCAGCTACTCCTACCACTCTACTGTCTAATGAAGTAACTTAACCCGTAAGAGCAGGCTTCGGGGGAGAGCTGTGACAGTAATCTTTTTCAAGAGAGATTTAGCCTGCTTTTTCCTACATCTCGTTACTTCTATACGTCTGCAACATCAAGATACCATATTCAAGAATATTATAGAAGTGGAATAACAGACGTCTCTAAAGGTAGGTACATTCACTCCACTTCCCCCCTCCTCGCTGTCGCCGCACCACCCTCGTCGATCACCAAACTTTTGTTTGGTGATCGACGAGGATTTGGTGGCACTACACATTAAGAAGTCAACACCAGCAATCAACAGCCAATTAACGCACAACTATATTCTACCCACTTCAAGATTCCGCTCCAATATAGAAGCATCAAGAAATATGGGCCAATAGGCCCTCTGCAGTTACTTCTATTCTTCCCTTTAGCTTATACCCATTGTTTCGTCTTCTGTGTTGTGTTGAAAGTTTGTTTTCACCTCATCCAAAACCATTGTAACATGTCACCTCACCCAAATGCAGGTATAAAAAAGTCAAAGCTGTTTAAACTCTGTTCAGTTATAGTTGTGTATGTGTAAACTAAATTCTTTGAAAATGTAATAAGTTTTATGAAACGCACTCAAGTGTCGTGTCAGACTAGCAATAAAAGTGAACTTTGGAGAATTAATTTTTCAGTTACAATCAACAGTGAAAAAGAATATAAGAAACGTTGAGAAAATTCGTGTTAGAATTATTAATCTTAATTTTTCGGTCATATTTAATGATATATGTCTACAGGAAAGACTGCTACCAAAATATACTAATATTAAAACGCAAGACCCAGCAGCAAGGAATCAAGCCTTCACGATAAAATATCGCCAAGATCTGATTCGTAATCAGATACATAAGGCACAAAATGAAATCAAAGACAACAAAACGCAACTACTTCATGCTACAAACCAATGGAGAAACAGCAACATCGACGAAAGTCTCCGAACCCGCATTAATCAACTCCTCGACATCCTCACAGATTGACATCACTGCAGCACCGAAACCAGGATAATCAAGAAACTAACAACGTTATATGGAGGACCTATGGCAATTCCACGACCAAGAGACGGCTTCCTGAACCTTGCAGGAATCAACCTCACTGAGGACCAAGTCACTCTCCTAAATCTGGGTATAAACTGTCACGTTATGTCCAGACCAAGTGAGATTGCCCGGAAAGTAGAGTTGGAGATCCTGTTGGACGACATATTCGACCTCGAGGCACAAAAGAAGGTCACCACCAAAGACACCTTACAAGCAGAACTTTTTTCGGAAGGAGGAAAGAATCGACGCAACTACAGAAGCACCATACTGTCCCCTGAGCTCAAAGCGGCAGCTAAGAGCCTTCGTGAGAACAAGGAGATAGTCGTCAGAAGAGGTGACAAATCGCCAATATACGTCATTCTTAAAAAAGACGAATATCTGGCGAAAATTAACCTCATTCTCTCTGACCAAACTAAATTCCAAAAGGTAACGAAGGACACTACAGCCGAATTGAAGGCAAAGGTCAACAAATTGATCGAAACTGTGAACGCCAAGAAATCCGTACTCCACCTGCCAAACATTATTGGGGAATATAAGCCTGGATATGCGTATGGAAATGTCAAGACACATAAGCCTGAAAACCACTTCGGCCAATCATCAGCCAGATACCCACACCCACGTACAGACTGGCGAAGCGACTTAACGGCTTGCTGACTCCTTATGTCCCTTTCGCCTTCAGCCTGAATTCTCCAAAGGAATTTGTTGACTTACTGAGGGGAAGACAGGCCACAGGGTTATGAGCCTCGTTGTTTTAGAATCACTGTTTACCAACGTAACTGTGGATTAAACAATCGGGATGATAGCGGACAGAGTGTATCGTGATCCAGCCTGTACTCCACTTGACATACCAGAAAATATTCTATGGAAACTACTATAAGCTTGTACTAAAGAGGCGCCCGTCTTGAGCCCGGATGGACACATGTATAAGCAAGTAGATGGGGTCACCATGGGTTCTCCCCTAGGTGTCCTGTTTGTGAACTTCGTCATGGGTACCATCGAACAAAAGGTCTTAGTCGATATGAACTTGAAACGAGCCATATACTGCAGGTATGTTGACGACATTTTTACACAAGTACCCGATGTCAGACACCTGCAAGTGCTGAAGGAAGAATTTGAGCAGAATTCCGTGTTGCGTTTCACTTACGAGATGGAGAAGGATGGGAAACTACCCTTTCTAGATGTAACAGTCATGGAAAGGAGCGGAGGTTTCCACACTGCAGTCTACACTAAGGAAACAAACATAGGAATGTGCCTCAATGCCAACAGTGACTGCCCAGACAGGTAGAAGAGGAGTGTTGTTAACGCTTATGTCGACCGTGCTCTCAGCCACAGCTCAGGATGGAAGCAAGTCGATGAAGAACTCTGTAGGATAAGGCAGGTCTTAGTCAACGACGGCTTCTCCAATGGTTTCGTTGAAGACATCATAAGAAGGAAGGTGAAACGCCATGCAACCTCTGAAGAGACAACTAACACAACACTTGTACCCCCTATTAGACTATTTTACAGTAACTTCTTTTCCACAGCTCATAAAACGGAGGAAAGGGTCTCGAAAGATATTGTTAATAGAAACGTTATCCCTACAGACAAAAATCAGAAGATACAATTGACGATTTACTATAAAACCAAGAAAACTGCCAACCTACTCATGAGAAACTCTCCAGACACAAAGCAGAACGCTTTGAAGGAGACAAATGTCGTCTATGCCTTCAAATGCCCACTTGGGGGCTGTAAGCCTCAAGGAACTCAGTATATAGGCAAGACAACAACATCTCTTTCCAGGCGATTAACGATGCACAAGCAACAGGGCTCTATCAAGGAACATATAATCTCTTCCCACAACCAGACCATCACCAGAGAAGTCTTAACAAAAAACACGGAAATCATCGATAGATACAGCGATAGCAGGCGGCTAGATATCTGCAAGGCACTACGCATTAAGAAGTCAACACCAACAATCAACAGCCAATTAACGCACAATTATATTCTACCCACTTCAAGACTCCGCTCCAATATAGAAGCATCAAGAAATATGGGCCAATAGGCCTTCTGCAGTTCTATTTGTACCCAACTTCTATATCCATTATTCTGTGTTCTGTGTTTTTTTGTAAGTTTGTTTTTCACCCCACTATTGTATTACATCACCTCACCCAAATGCAGGTATAAGAGCCAATTGCTGTTTCAGTCATACGGGAGACATCTCCTGTCCACAAGGCTAAACCATAGCCCGTGCTTCTTGCCCAGCTCCTGTGCCAGGAAAGTTACGGGCTCACCATAGCCCGTGCTACTTGGAACTTGTTCCGAGTTGCTGAATCTATAACAACAACTTCAGTCATAAGTTGTGTGTGGATAAACTAAAGTCTTTGAAAATGTAATATGTTTTACGAAACGCGCTCAAGTGTCGCGTCAGACTAGAAATTAAAATGAATTTTGGAGAATTGATTTTTCATTTACCGTCACCAGTAAAAAGAAACATAAGGAAAATCGAGAAAATTCGTGTTAGAATTATTAATCTTACTTTTTCGGTCATATTTAATAATATATGTCTACACGAAAGACTGCTACCAAATATACCATATATATATATATATATATATATATATATATATATATATATATATATATATATATATATATATATATATATATATATATATATATATGTCGTACCTAGTAGCCAGAACGCATTTCTCAGCCAACTATGCAAGGCCCGATTTGCCTAATAAGCCAGTTTTCCTGAATTAATATATTTTCTCTATTTTTTTCTTAAGAAATGATAGACCTACCCATTTCATTATGTATGATGTCAATTTTTTTTATTGGAGTTAAAATTAACGTAGATATATGACCGAACCTAACCAACCCTACCTAACCTAACCTAACCTATCTTTATAGGTTAGGTTAGGTTACGTAGCTGAAAAAGTTAGGTTAGGTTAGGTAGGTTAGGTAGCCGAAAAACAATTAATTCATGAAAACTTGGCTTATTAGGCAAATCGGGCCTTGCATAGTAGGCTGAGAAGTGCGTTCTGGCTACTAGGTACGACATATATATATATATATATATATATATATATATATATATATATATATATATATATATATGCGAACAAGCCTGAATGGTCCCCAGGACTATATGCGAATGAAAACTCACACCCCAGAAGTGACTCGAACCCATACTCCCAGGAGCAACGCAACTGGTATGTACAAGACGCCTTAAACCACTTGACCATCACGACCGGACATAATGAGGTGATAGCCGAAGCTATTTGAACCACCTCACCGCCGGCACTCGGATGGTTATCTTGGGCATAGCATTTTACCAAATCACCTCATTCTTTGGGGCACACGTGAGGAACACAAATGCGAACAAGCCTGAATGGTCCCCAGGACTATATGCGAATGAAAACTCACACCCCAGAAGTGACTCGAACCCATACTCCCAGGAGCAACGCAACTGGTATGTACAAGACGCCTTAAACAACTTGACCATCACGACCGGACATAATGAGGTGATAGCCGAAGCTATTTGAACCACCTCACCGCCGGCACTCGGATGGTTATCTTGGGCATAGCATTTTACCAAATCACCTCATTCTTTGGGGCACACTTGAGGAACACAAATGCGAACAAGCATGAATGGTCCCCAGGATTATATGCGAATGAAAACTCACACCCCAGAAGTGACTCGAACCCATACTCCCAGGAGCAACGCAACTGGTATGTACAAGACGCCTTAAACCACTTGACCATCACGACCGGACATAATGAGGTGATAGCCGAAGCTATTTGAACCACCTCACCGCCGGCACTCGGATGGTTATCTTGGGCATAGCATTTTACCAAATCACCTCATTCTTTGGGGCACACGTGAGGAACACAAATGCGAACAAGCCTGAATGGTCCCCAGGACTATATGCCTGGTCAAGTCATATGATGGACTATATGATGGTCAAGTGGTTTAAGGCGTCTTGTACATACCAGTTGCGTTGCTCCAGGGAGTATGGGTTCGAGTCACTTCTGGGGTGTGAGTTTTCATTCGCATATAGTCCTGGGGACCATTCAGGCTTGTTCGCATTTGTGTTCCTCACGTGTGCCCCAAAGAATGAGGTGATTTGGTAAAATGCTATGCCCAAGATAACCATCCGAGTGCCGGCGGTGAGGTGGTTCAAATAGCTTCGGCTATCACCTCATTATGTCCGGTCGTGATGGTCAAGTGGTTTAAGGCGTCTTGTACATACCAGTTGCGTTGCTCCTGGGAGTATGGGTTCGAGTCACTTCTGGGGTGTGAGTTTTCATTTCATATATATATATATATATATATATATATATATATATATATATATATATATATATATATATATATATATAACAAAAGGATTCGAACACAGACCACTTGGGGCTCCATGCACCTTTGTGTGTACAGTACTTTCACCACTGGGCCACAACGACTGTTAAAATAATTGAAAATCATAAGACTCCTAACCCAATTCCCAACAGCATTCGGTTTACCTTTTGTGTACAGATATTTCATTAAATCACCACTGGCCCACAGATTGTGGCCTAAGAACATACGAATGAAAGAAACTGCATAAGGTCTATTGGCCATTTCGAGACAGCTGGTATTTATGTCCACTCAGTCTCATTCATGTTCTTGTCTAACCCACGCTTCAAACAATAAATGAATCTTACTTCTATTATATTACGCGGTAATTGGTTCCACAAATCAACAACCCTAATACCGAACCAGTATTTACCCAGGTCTCCTCCACACCAGAAGTTATAAACTGAAAAAGAAACTGACATGACTGTATCCACTATTCATAACTGACGTTAAACTAATACATGTATCAAACCTGTTTTGAAGGTTTTTATTGATATGTGTCCCATAGTCTGAAACTATTATATGTAATACTGATATTTCTCGGCTAGTTATAAACCCGCCATCCTAACGGAGCGTCGCATTTGGACGTATACTTTACCTATGGCCAAAAATCGTCGTGCTAGAAAATGGTAGCGGCTCGCAGAAAATAACAAACTGTCCCGTTTTCTCTTTTGGGTCCTGTGGTATGTTAGAATAAGGACACTTTAGTACGACTGTTTGTTGACGTTGTTAAACCAAAGCCAGTTAAACTTGAATTTGAAATCGCGTATATAATTGGCACGGAGTGGTGGTATGAGTATAAATTAGATATGTTGCTAAGGTGACATACTGTGTGCAAAAATAGCTTCTTGATTATGCAAATGAGAGTTGAGTAACTGTTGTTAGCAATATGTGTATGCATAATTAACTGCACTCTGCAAACCTTATGTTTAATTTTAATTAGACTTCGTGGCATAGTGGTAAAGCACTCGCCCGACGCTATGAGAGCGCTTTGGCCTGGGTTCGTATCCTGGCCAGGAAGGATTGACCGGGCGCCAATCCTTAACTATAGCTTCTCCTTACCCAGCAGTGAATTGGTATCTGATTGTTAAACAAATTGCAAGTCGTATCCCAGGGTAAAAAATAGGATTAGGGACTTACTTGAGACGCTATGCGTGCTAGTAGCCGCACAAGAACGTAAGAACTCTTATATATAAATAAATAAAACAAAACAACAATCATGTTTTGAAGAAAGGTTTCGTTTTAGCAGTGCTTCATGTACCTGTAGGTATTTGTCACTATTTAGTGAAGTTACTTCACTGACATGTTAAAGAGTCAAACTAATCTAAGTGGTGGTTAATTAGATTTGACAACATTTGGGAGAAGCTTATTCAGCTCTTCCCTTACTTGTGTGTAAATGGCTCAGTGACAATGAAGACACTGAGGCACTTCGTAGATACTTATGCTGATCATTCCTCTGAGAAATTAGACACTTACATACTCTCGCTCAGTTATTAAATTGTGGCTGAAAATCATGTAGTAAGTGTTCCTATTGAGTTTATTTAAAGTGCATCAGGAGAGAATATTTCGTTAATATAGTGAGAAATACCTTAGAGTCTTGCCATTCTTTTTCATTGAATTTTCAAGTTATTTTAATGCCTGTGGCCAGTGTTGCCAGTGAGTGTTGCCTGTCCTTCCTTGAGCGTCTCCTTCCTGCACAATGGAACTGATGACGTTATTGGCACCAGTGTCAATAATCAGCAAGGCACTACGGTCTATTCAATGTAAGTTTCTCATTATGTAATACAATGTATTAATTCTTTATTGGTGGGCATACTCGTTACCTTCCGTCTACTCCTGCACGACAGGAATTTTCATAAGTATTAATTGTTCAGTTGAAGCCGGATTGGGAGCCGGACTACAAGGTGATATTTAAGACTCCGTAATAATTAATTCCCCAAAATGTTTTAACAAGCGTGTATTACGTGTTGTCTCGTAAACCTTGCAAGCATCCGGATATATAGAGAGAGATTAGAGCGTTGTGATTAAAATAAAACGGTTTTGTATATTACATAAAAGACAACAGTCTTATAAAACTTCCGAAAATTCAAAAGACTTGTTGAACGGCAAATAACACCACAGAGTTCTTTCTCAACTAATTATCCAAGTACCACGAGTTATTAGTGATGATTAGAGCTACTATTGGTTATTAGTTATTAGATATTAGTGATTAGTGACGATTAGAGCTATGATGCCAGAGTCCTGTTCCTAGAGTATAAGTGACGAGCTACGACGGCAGAGTCCTGTACCTGGAGTTATTAGTGACGAGCTACGACGCCAAAGTCCTGTATCTGGAGTTATAAGTGACGAGCTACGACGCCAGAGTCCTGTATCTGGAGTTATAAGTGACGAGCTACGACGCCAGAGTCCTGTACCTGGAATTATTAGTGATGAACTACGACTCAGAGTCCTGTACCTGGAATTATTAGTGATGAGCTACGACACAGAGTCCTGTACCTGGAATTATTAGTGATGAGCTACGACACAGAGTCCTGTACCTGGAGTTATTAGTGATGAGCTACGACACAGAGTCCTGTACCTAGAGTTATAAGGAATGAGCTACGACGCCCGTGTCGTGTATACCTGTCGTTCTAGTGAGGAACTTTGACGTCTCAGTCAGCACCGAATCCAGTTGAATTATTGGATACTAAAAGACTCAATACATTATTGGTTTATTGATGTTGACATTTAGGCCTCAAGCCAGGTACCAGAAGCGGTGAGAATTATCACGCCAGTGTTTACACAGACAACAACAATCTTCCCGTTAAGATGCGTGTCCCGGATTACTACTCGGAGCACTGGAAGAGGCGGAGTGTTAGGAGAGATGTTCAACAGTCTTACACTCTTCCCAATTTGAATCCAAGTTCGGTTTGCGAGACCAATGAGTCAACCACGTCTCAAGGTGCCTCAATAGACTCACTTACATATTTATCTATGCATTATGGGACTTTTCTGTGCCCCCTATTCCCTGAGACAAACTCTGGAGAAGCATGCAAGGAATTCTAGGCTCTACTGGGTGTTGCCTTCTCCACCTCTCACCCCCACAAACATGAAAACTCGGGTTATGATAACCGAATAGTACTTTTTTTTAATGTAACTCTTTCTGACATGTAGTAATTTGGAGCTCCCAGTTTCTCTCTGCATTGTCTCGTATGATATTTCTCAATATAGGGTAGTGTTTGTAATTACTCATGCATAATGTGTGATGCAAGAAGTCAACTGCAAATACACTCTTCACATCATTAAAAAGTACTTGTCTTCGAAAAAAAATTCATCCTGAAAGTACTGTAAACAAAAACATTGTCAGGTACTGTATTGATAACAAAAACGTTTAAGTCTTTCCTGTTCACAAATCCTTAACAGTCATAAATCTCCTTTGAACTTCCTGTTGCCATATATAATACAATTCACCTTCACGGTTCAAGCTGGTGGAACTCCTTCCTGTTAAAGGTTCAACGTGTCCACTTACATTAGTTAAAATTTGCTCAACAGTGGATTCTATTTCCTTCAACCACTTCCTCTTTTACTAGTGTTCCTTGTTGATCACGTGTTCGCGGCTTCAACTAATTATTATATTCCCGCTATAACTTACTGCACATATGATACACAGTTTTGTTGCACTAACTCTTTTTCTCTTTTTGGCAGCTAATGTAAAATATTTGATGTTTGATGCTTTGGTGTCATGATGTTTTCAAAAGGAATATCTCATAAAAAGTATCACACAATCTGGAACAAAAATAGGTAATTCAAATTAAATTTATTTTAATTAAAACAAATAATAATAGGTAAATTATTATGTAAATGTTTTATTACAGTGCAGAAACGTGTTTTGAACAAGTTTGTTCCATGCTATTTTCTGTTAGAAGCAGCCGTTAGGGAGATGTTGACGATTAACCGACATTACTCGAATTGGGCCTGGTGGCCATCATGCAGCCAAGTTGGAAAAAAATTCGAAACCAGGGGGCCAGATTCATGAAGCAGTTACGTACGTACTTATGAAAGTTTTTCTTCTCAGTATCTTCGTAGCGGCTACATCAGTATTCAGGTAGGCATTTACGTATAAATATCTTTGTAAGTACATCGCCTCGCATCAAGGACGCTCTGGACCACTCGTAGCCTTACGTAAACTGGATATAACTTAATTTTTCTCTACTATACAACAAGGAGGATCGATATTATTATAAACAAACATTTTAGCTGGCGAGTTTCATCAAGACGGAGTCCTTCGTGTTAACTATATATGCATTCCCTGCTTGAAACTTGTAGTAAATATGTGTTTTATGATATTACAATTAGTTTTATAATAGCAAGAGTAGTTATAATACCAGTTGTTATTAAGTAAATAAACACTGGTGAACATGAAATATGAGAGAAGGCGATGATCCCGGGTTCGTGGGAGCATTTACTATCACAAAATGACCCTGTTCACCTAGCAATAAGTATTTCTAGGAGTGTACCTTATCTATACATACCCATTTTTCATTTATTTTCTTTGAGTTTATTTTGAAATTAAATCTTGGTGAGACATAAAAGAAAAATATGCTGCACAAATAATGTTAGGTAAGGACAAGAGTAAAAATTTAAAAAACGTTTCTCATTGAATACTTAAACCTATAATTATGACTATCTGGACTCTTATGGGCTATTAAAAAGGAGAGGGGGAAGTAGGGTCCAAGACCTCTTCCTGTTACACAATTTGGTTGTTTAATAACAAGTAATTATCAAAAGAAGGCACCAAGCCGGGAAGGCTATGTAACAGTAAGGCAGTGAGGTGAGGCAGCAACTTATTTCAGGAATGCTTATTTAATTTTATTTACCTTTTAAGCTGAGGCAGTTTATTTTATTTGAGGAATGCTCAGCTCATTCCTCTACATTTAGCATGGAACAAATTTGTGTCAAAGACCTCTTCCTGTTACACAACTTGGCTGTGTGTAACAATAAGTAAGTAATCATCAAAAGAAGGCACCAAGCCGGGATGGCTATGTAGCAGCATTGTATGTAACAATGAACCTAATTTTTTAACAGATCCTATCAGATCTAAACAAATCCTGTCAGCTTTAAAAATATTGATCCAGATATTTGAATAAAAAATATAATGCAACAAATATTTATGGTTTGTTTAAACTATCATTTGTACTGTATATCCAAAGAAGTTTTTATTATTATTATTATTATTTTCTATCCCAGACGTGGCCACACATTTACAATGCTAACCAGTATATATACATTTTCGTCTGTCCTCCATGGACAGGGTTAGAGATTTGTTAAACATATAAATCAGGGATTTATTGAACAATCAACCAAAGAAGGTGATTGTAATGCTTTTAAAATGCTAGGCTAACCTACATACGTAAATACATAGATACACAGATAAATGTTAGCCCTACATAAAGTGTTCGATGTGTCTTTTACATAGAGTCATTAATGTGCATTTACAAAGGTGAAATGTAATTTTGAACAGCTTCCACATATACTTTATACATATTGTCACAAGAATCTCCCTAGAAAAGGAGATTGAGCCTATTCCATCATCACCTGTTCAACCACACAACGTCTGCATATTCAAGAATAGAGAATTAACAACAAGAACAACAGCTATATTGCTCAGACACCTCAGTCTAGACAGTCTACCACCACCCTACCTCCTCCAGTACCCGTCACCTGGCGTCTCCAGGATCACCCCACTCGTTGGTTAACAAGCACATTGCTCGTTTCTACCTGCTGGCATCCAATTATTGAGACACCAGGGCCACCTACACGGTCAATTCCCCGTATATATAGAAGCTAGCCAGCAGCCACCAGCAGAATATTCTCCAGTGCTCTACTGTCTACATCTGCTCTCACACTACCCTGTGTGGTGGTAGATCTGAGCCATTTGTACATAGTATTTCAGCACAGTTATTTTAATCTTAACGTAATGTTCACTTGTATGTTTATATATATTTTTTGCATTGTGTTATTAAGCCAAGTCATTGAAATGTTTATTGTATCTAAAATTGTTAAATTCATTTTTTGGTCATAGTAAAGTATTTAAATTTATATTCTTTATACTTGATCCTACAGCTACCACACCGTGAAGAGATATACTTAGCAGTTTTATTTACTTTGTTTTTACTTTTGTTTTGTTTTATGTGCGTTGCATTCCATCTGCTCTAATAACCACTGCTCTATTATTAATTTTACCGTAACAACATACATATACATACACACACACTACATACATATACATATATACATACATATATATACATACATTTGTCTTTTTTACTCTAACAGGGTGAGATAGCTGATAGAGAAACTAGGGTGTAATTAAGCACTTAACCACTGAAGGTGATTAAGATGCTTTTACATGCTCAGGTAATATAGTTACATCACATGCATACATTGTATGATTAATATATTACATTTTCAATCTAGGGTACAAGTCCAATATATCATCAAGTGTTCCAGTACTCATATAGTAGTTACAGAGTTCAGCATACCTTAGCCCAGGAGGGCGAAAGTCAGCCAGTATGGGACATCCTACAATATAATGTTCAAGCGAGTGCATGTTTTCTCTTTCACAAATGTTGACACATTGTGTACCCGACATTTGGTTTTTGAGAAAATTGCCAATTACGTCTATATCCCAGACGTATTCTGGCCACTATAACATCACATTGCCGAGTTCTTGCTCTATTAGTCCCATATGTGAATGTCTCCTCACGACATCTATCATAATATTTAATGCAACAACTTTCGGGTCTTTGTAAATTTGTTAGGTCGGTGAGATTTTCATTAGATATTTGTTTAAGTATTCTCTTTGTCACTGCTAATGAAACACGTATATCAATTTCTACCACTTGTTTTCTACAGGCTGTCTTTGGAAGCATATCAACAGTGTCATGCCTTGAGATGCCAACATGTGATGTTATCCATAGGAATTTAATTTTAAATCTGTTTTCTTTACCAACTAAAACATTCATTCGAACATCACTGGCTATTTTCTGGGTGTTACTACTATGTGTGTTTAATGCCAGGAGTGCACTCTGCGAGCCACAGTATATGAGTCCACTGCCTTTGTCTTTAAAAATTCAGTGGCAAGGTATATACCTATAAGTTCGGTTTGAGTTGTACTTGTCCAATCACTGACGCGCTTCACTGCTGTATGTACGAGAGATGATTGTTCAAATATATTATATGCGCTTCCGGTACATCGTCCACCTTCTTCTACAGAACCGTCGGTATAGGACTGATACACATCGTTACCCATACCCTGAGTACTCTCAGTGATACTTTTCAGTGTTAACGGTTTTAATAATGTAGAGTGCACACTATCTTTCTTGGGCGCATTTACAAAATCAACTGATAGATCCCAGTTATCCCATGGAGTAATTGGTTGATTAATCTTTAATTGAGTTGGGTACATATTTAATAATTTGACGGAGTTGGGAACCTTGTAAAACCAAAATGCATAATCAGATTTCGATCTTCTTTTATAGACCTCAGGTGAGTAGAGCATATTAGAAAGTTTAGTTTGAAACTTCATGTGTTGCCGAGATCCAAAATCCAAAGAAGGAAAAGTTGAGACATAATGAAGAATTCAATGAATGTTTCAAAATAAATATGACTATGACATATCAACAAGAGATTTTAATGATCCATGGTTAACACGATAAAATAAGAATAATACTGGTAATAATACAAACTATAATTTAAGCCTTTATTACTGATTTTTTTTATTAAGAAGGCTAGGTATACATCGCAATGTGCTGCTACCCTATTCTATATGAAAGATTATACAGTGTAGATAAAAAACTAGCTATAAGTTCACATAATACTCCTATCTCACAGGATGGTTAGTCATACATGGAATCAGGGGAGAAAATACCAGCCTCAATACAAAAAGTAAATCAACTCTGACTAAACAACAACTTTACGGTTTTCACAAGAGGTAAGCACTTAATCATGGAAACATTATATTATAACTACTCTTACCAGTTTCTACAAAACTCCTCTCAAACAATATATATTTTTTAACAATCTTAGGTATACACAGCAATGTGCTGCTTCCCTATTCTGTATGATGGACCACACAGTGTAGATCAAAAACCACCTACAAGTTCATCCATCATCCCCATCTCACAGGACACCCAGTCATACATGGAATCATGAAAGTACAATAAATGTAAGGCTGATTTATTAGCCTACATTAGCATATGGGTACAGCACAAGAATAGCTTCCAATATTCCTAAGTGTATGAAGTATTTACAGAGCTCAAAGTACCTCATACCATCTGGTATGAAGTCACTGATAACAGGGCTATCACAGATATAGTGTTGGAAAGTAAGTCCTCTCAAGTAGGACCGAAAACAGAAGTTTTTCCACCCAGAAGGCTATAAACCCACGGAACCGCCTACCCGCTGAAGCCGTAAAATCCAAAATCCAGCTAGAAAATATCATTAGGACAATAGTGGGACTTAACAAGCCCACAGCTTTTTGTCCTCGTCGAGGCCACTAGATAGTTAGTGGCCATTGGGTAAATTTAGGTAAATATATACATAAATAAATACCATCGCTTCTCAAAACTTGGGAGCTGCACACGCTATCTCTTAGAATTATGTAGGTAAACAAAAAATGTAACATATTTGTTTTCTACAATGTCGGTGCTGACTGTAGAAGTGGAAAAAAACATAGTTTTACTTCGAAATATACTAATTTTGTAAGAAAATTTGACGTAAATAAGTGGCAAGTGATCATGTATAAGCTCTGATATGCCAGCGTTGTGATTGACTACAGCTGTAAGAAGAAAAATGTTACCTTCTCTCTGATTGACCAAACTAAAAACCCTAGTGACATCTTGCGAGACCTAAGTGAACTACTTAAAAAATCTTCGTAAGTAGACTTTTCTGAATCGCTCTTTGGCACGTCCTTAGCCGGCACTTAGGAATCTTTGTAGCACACATTCTTACGAAGAAATACATGGAGCTTCGTGAATCTAGGTCCAGATTAACGAAGCAGTAACGCAAGTATTTACGCACTTAAACATCATTCCTTGATCTTTGACGGCTTTGGTTACATTTATTAAACAGTTTATGAGCATGAAAACTGCCTAATCAAATGTTGTTATTGTTATAAACAGCCTCCTGGTGCTTCGGAGCTCATTATCTGTTCAATAGTTGTAAACAATACCGCCAAAGATTGAGAAAAGATGTAAAGGTTTTCAAGTGCTTGCGTAACTGCTTCGTGAGTCTGCCCTCAGAATCGCGTACCAAGCCCAAGTATCATTCCAAGGAATCAAGAAAACAATTCCTAAGGAGAACAGCTACATACACGACCTTACAGTAATGTTCTCATGACCATTCCTCACTAGTCAATCCCCGGTACTCAAAATTGCTGCTGTTTATGCCCTGAAATCATTATACAAAAGTTATGTTACCATAAATTGTTATTTATAACTATTATTACCATACCTCCCTTTCTGACCGCACACTCGACGTCTTGTTGCCATGTTCTCCAAACAGACATGTAAACACTTAGTCCCTCATCGGGCGCATGCTACTTAGTAAGTTTTACAAAAAGGATTTATTTCACTTCTGGGATCATGGCCCTTCACCATAAGCTCCTCCAAACTTGATCCTTTTTGTGTTGATGCCACCTTTGGTGTCTCACACATTTGTCAGGATGCTACCAACTGGTCCACACACGAGGCTTGCTAGATACAGCAGGCCAAGTCACCTGTAATTCATACACAGCTCTGTTTTTTTGTGAGCACTTCACTTCTTGAGGTTATCTTGAGATGATTTCGGGGCTTAATGTCTCTGCGGCCCGGTCCTCGACCAGGCCTACATTTTGTTACACGCAACCCCAGGAAGCAGCCCGTAGCAGCTACCTAACTCCCAGGTACGTATTTATTGCTAGATAACAGGGGCATCAGGGTGAAAGAAACATCTTGCCTATTTGTCTCCACCTCCACCGGGGATCGAACCCGGAACCTCAGGACTACGAATCCGAAGCGCTGTCCACTCAGCTGTTAGGCGCCCTCCTACTACTCACTACTGTTGGAATATTCAGCTTGGGTTTGCCTGACTCTCCACAATTGTTGAATCCAGTAACCGGATGCGAGTGACCCGAGCACATTCGCCTCCTTCATGTACTCCTCCAAAACTTCATATGAATGAAGTTTTTAGCCAACGATAACAACTGACCCCAGTGACGTGGCAGCTCCCATTGGCTACCGATGATTTTGTCATGTGACATCACGATAGACACTAGTCCTTGATGTTTCTCTAAGCTTCGAAGTGCCTTTCAGAACCAAAACAAAGTTGAGACCTTCCAAACACCTCCAAAGCTATCCATGTTTGCTCTTGTCTGTGTATTATAAACACGAGTGGGAACATTTGACGAGCTACGTCAGTGTTCCCATTGTGTACAGTGTCGGTGTTAAACAGTCTATAGGTATAAATGATCCATGGTATGTGCGTTGCAGATAAAGAATATTATGCAGCATATAAAACACAGCAATCAAAAAACATATATTACGATCATAAAGTTGCGTCGAGGAAAGTCATATTACCTGAGCAGGATAAGGACAGCACCAACATTACACAAAATTAAATTACAATTGCTTTCACTACAAGTCTACAGAGAATAAATATATTTTAAATTTACTACATAATAGTGAAACCTCAAGATGTTTATATATAAATCAAACGCCAGTGTTGCCAGGGACGCTGCCCACCATGGACAGTGTTGCCTGGGACGGCGTCCACCATGGACAGTTTTGCCTGGGACGCTGTCCACCATGGACAGTGTTGCCAGGCAACACTATCCACCATGGACAGTGTTGCCAGGGACGCTGTCCACCATGGACAGTGTTGCCAGGGACGCTGTCCACAATGGACAGTGTTGCCAGGGACGCTGTCCACCATGGACAGTGTTGCCAGGGACGCTGTCCACCATGGACAGTGTTGCCAGGGACGCTGTCCACCATGGACAGTGTTGCCAGGGACGCTGTCCACCATGGACAGTGTTGCCTGGGACACTGTCCACCATGGACAGTGTTGCCAGGGACGCTGTCCACTATGGACAGTGTTGCCTGGGACACTGTCCACCATGGACAGTGTTGCCTGGGACACTGTCCACCATGGACAGTGTTGCCAGGGACGCTGCCCACCATGGACAGTGTTGCCTGGGACACTGTCCACCATGGACAGGGTTGCCTGGGACACTGTCCACCATGGACAGTGTTGCCAGGGACGCTGTCCACCATGGACAGTGTTGCCAGAGAACATTGTTCCCGGTATTGTTGCCAGATTTGCTTATCTTATTGTCAGTATTGCAAGGGATGAAACCCGCCTCTGGCAGTGTTGCCAGGGCGAGGCTAACTCACCTGCTGATTGGTTTCGCGAGCCTCCGCTGGTCAGGACCTCTTCTTTATGTTGGTGTGGCATGCCACCCTGGAGCACTGTGTGCACTCACTTAGGTGTGCTTGTGGGGGTTGAGCTCTGGTTCTTTGGTCCCGCCTCTCAACTGTCAGTTAACTGTATTACAGGTTTTTGAGCCTACTGGGCTCTATCTACACTTGTAACTGTGTATGGAACCAGCCTCCACCACATCTCTGCCTAATGCATTTCGTATGTTAACTACTCTGACACTAAAAACGTTTTTTCTAATGTCTCTCTAGCTCCTTTGGGCACTCAATTTCCTACTGTAATCCATAGCGCGTGTGCCCCTTGAAATAAATATTTTATCTTTATCTACCCTATCAATTCCGTTGAGAATCATGTAAGTGGTGATCATGTCCCCCCTAACTCTTCTGTCTTCCAGCGACGTGAGGACTAGTTCCAGTAGTCTATCCTCGTAGCTCATACCTCTCTATTCGGGTACTACTCTGTTGGCAAACCTTTGAACCTTTTCCCAGTTTTGTCTTATGCATGGACTAGATAGGGACTCCATGCTGAAGCTGCATACTCTAGGATTGGTCTGACATATGTGGTATACAAAGGCCATAATGAGTCCTTACACAAGTTTCTAAAAACCGTTCTTATGTTGACAAACCAGGCATATGTCGCTGATGTCATCCTCTTGATATGGACTTCAGGGGACAGGTCTGGCGTGATATGAACCCCCAGGTCTTTCTCTCTCTCTCTGATTCTTGAAGGATTTCATATCCCAAATGATACCTTGTATCTGGCCTCCTGCTCCCTTCACCTATCATCAAAACATTGCATTTGTTTAGGTTAAACTCTAACTCTATTTGTTGGACCCTTCCTTCAGTTTCACTAGGTCTTCTTCAAGCCTCAAACTGTCCTCCTCTGTCTTAATCCTTCTCATAATTTTTGCATCGTCAACAAACATTGAGTGGAATGAATCTATACCCTCTGGAAGATCATTTACGTATATCAGAAACCGGATAGGACCGTATACAGAGCCCTGTGGGACTCCAATGGTGACATTCACGCCAATCTGAGGTCTCACCCCTCGCTGTAACTCTCTGCTTACTATTGCTTAGGTACTCCCTTATCCATTGGAGCGCCCAACCAGTTACTACTGCCTGTTTCTCCAGTTTATGCACCACTCTCCTATGGGGTACTGTGTCAAAGTCTTTCCGACAGCCAAAGAAAAGGCAGCCCGCCCATCCTTCTATTTCTTGCCTAATCTTTGTCAACTGATCGTAGAATTCTATTAAGCCAGTGAGTCATCATGTGTGTGTGTGTGTGTGTGTGTGTGTGTGTGTCTACTCATCTAGTAGTACTCACCAAGTTGTGTTTGCGGGGGTTGAGCTTTGGCTCTTTGGTCCCGCCTCTCAACCGTCAATTATCTCATGTACAGATTCCTGAGCCTACTGTACTCTATCATATCTATATTTGAAACTGTGTATGGAGTCAGCCTCCATCATCACTGCCTAATGTATTCCATAAACTATTTACTCTGACACTGAAAAAGTTTTTCCTAACGTCTCTGTGACTCATTTGGGTACTCAGTCTCCAACTGTGTCCCCTTGTGCGAGTACCACCCATATTAAATAATTCATCCTTCTCTACTTTTGAATTCCACTGAGAATCTTGTATTGGGACAGTTGTGCTCGGGGAGAAATGATCACCAG
>WNGS01003388.1:6056474-6074422 GCA_020271785.1 Procambarus virginalis
GAGCAAACCGCCGGCTTCCACCAGCAGGGTGAAAACCTGTCCACAATAGGCCGCTGGTTCCTCCTAGTTAAACATGACGTTAAACCAATAAAGGGTAACCGACGGGTTCTCACAATCAAATTTTTATTGTTGTGTGGCGCTATGATTGGAATTCGAATTCCCAAGAGCGCAGCCGTCATATCAAAGATTTAAAACACATATCAAATATATATCAGAACAATGGGAGTGGTACAGAATAGTTGAAGGTTGACATCAAAGACTGTTAACAAATACAATTTATTATAACAAGAGACTAGACTACTACATCAAAACAAAAGAATGTCAATGACGTTACTCGAACATAAGCGTGCCCACAGAGGAATCAACACGCAAGCAAGAACTAACAGATCTATAATCACAATTACAACAAATGACACAGTGAGTTCTGGAACACGTCTCCAGTAACCTCCTAACTGTTCTACGCCTCAGTGCAGTCTACACCTGCAATAGCGGTTGCAATGCAATCAAATCAGTAGCCTTTCAATGACATCAATAACTAATGGGTTCACTGGCAACTCCAGCACCCTTCCTCAAATTAATCTTTACGTTAATGTCCATCCAGTGGCACCATAACCAACAGCTAAATAGCAACCCTTGCTGTGTGGCTGCATACTGAACTAACCTGAACACAGGTGTGCCCACTGATGACGCAATATTGCAAACTCAAAGAAAAATATCACAGACTAAGTTACACCACAGCGTGTGATTTAATTACGTTACAGTCCAACCAGTGGCATTTGCAACACAGCTATTCAACAGCCCCTCGAGAAATGACAGCAGGCTCCATCCTGCTGACACTTCGGGCTGACAACATGAACTAACTGAACAATTCGTCCACTGATGACACAAGCAAGCAATCAATAGTGACACGACTTCCTAGTGGCAACTACTCTAATCACAAGCTTAAGGTCCTCCAGTCCAACAGGAGCGACCCCCGTAATCAGGTGGGTAGTCTAACAGTGACTCCCCCTATCACAACTAAAGTGAACACAGTCAGGCAAGGTGGGATTCTGGGACACAGCTCCACTCATCCCTAAGTTACTTTACCCTCGTCACTAGACGATAACCAAAAGAAATTGCCTTAATCAATTGCAACATTGATTATGTGAATAATGATGGAAATTGACTGATCACAGCAGTCAGCAACAAGTACTACTTTAATCACAACAAGTGTCTCACGCTAGACACAACATGATAGTACTCTACGTTAACACAAGTCCTCTTGTCACAATAACTCAAACTCTTAAATTACATCACACTTGACTCCTTGCAAGTATTCAGTGAGTAATTCTTAATTAAGGTCAAACGGACCACTAATTACATCCCAATTGAGTTACGTTAACTAAGCCTACCCCAAGTGGGTGGCTTCTCAACAGTCTGTGTATCACTAATTACGTTTACTTACTAATGAGTGCTAATTACCCTAATTAGCCTTGAGCAATTAATTAACTGTCACCAGGACCGATAATTAATCATACATAAATACGTCTCACTCCGCACTGCCTAAGCAGGTCTCATCAAACACTGTGAATTCACGGAAGAGGAGTTAATTACCCTAATTAACAATGAGTGCAACTTAATCCACTGTCACCAGACAGAATATGATTAATATAACGTATTATGCTAACCCCATGACCTCGCTTTACCGAGTCATCTGAGTCCTCAAGACTCCAGACGTTAATTACTCCACTAATTATCATGAGCCACTAATTGCCCCAACCCTGAAAGGCAGTTAGTCTCGAGCAACTGACGTTAGCACTATCACTGACAGACTCTGACAGATCCTCTCCCACTACGTGAATTCATGATGAGAATGCTAATTACATAATTAGCTAGAGTGGTCAATTAATTGTCACACGGACAATTAATTGCACCGGACACGTATTCCCACAAGCTCAAGTTCAACACTGTTCTCCCATAACAGCACTCACTCATTCAACAACTTCAAGTGTGCACCCCCTTATCCAGTTAATTACCCCTAATTAACTCACTGAATCCTTAAGTACTCAACACAACTCAAAGAAACAAAGTAACCCTAAGGTTACATAGGTCACACATATAATGGCATGCAAAACATAAAATAGCACTGCCCACATACGGTTGCGACTACTGCAACTCGTTAATTACTATGCCCACACAGTAATGACACACGGTTTTGCAACAATCAAGGTATACCAATCTTACTGTCCCTCTAATCTTGCAAACGTTGCAAAAGATCGCCCGATCCCGGTGCTTCAGCAAGACAATTACGTTAATATAAGACACCGTCGCTCTACGCGGACAGCTGGCACTAATTCTCCCATAATTAGGCAAATTAACAAATTGCTCGCTCCCATTAAGTGACTGAGAATTTCCCTGAATACTCAAAGGGTCCCTTTAAATCCTCAACACAGTTCCTAGGACAGTAATATCGTATACCTGATAACACTGCACAAACCTGCACATAATGATACCGTCAGCATGCCCCCCATGCTAATGACATCATTAGGCAATCAGTCAGCGATCACATCTACTGACTCACCACACAACATCATACATGCAACATGCAAATGAAACACATGGAAATGGCCTCCATAAACAATGTAATTAATCACCAGGTATATACAGACCTCAGGATATCCACTAATAACCCTGCCCCACGGGCCTGCTTAATTAACTCTAACCTGGCCTAATTACATAATGAGGTACCATGGCACTAACCAAGGCTGGACGATTATACAGAATCGCCAGACTGGATCATTTATATGATGATTTCTCTACACTGACTGGTCCCAAACTCTAGTCAGTCTACACACAACAATATATCTACAGATATATAATTATAACACTACGTGATTTACAGTGACAATTTCCCTCTCCAGGTACTGCCCCACAGTCACCTGGGCATGCCACAGACGGGCGTCTCAGCTACTTCCCTAGCCTGGCCGGGCTAGGGGCTCACACAACTTTTCTACTATGATTTCCACTAATCTGAGACACTGATAAAGTACTCACGTTTCCGTCCACACATTTCCTCATTTCCCAGGTCCTTACCACCTGGCTGTCAACACTTAGCTTGCTCCTCGTGCGTCGACAAGATGTGGCCTAGGCTGTCCTGGGAATGTGGCCAAGGGGTGGCCAAAGGTGGTGGCCAACATGTGGCCACTGCGTGGCCTTCAGGAGGGTGGCCACGGGTGGCGCGTGACGTCACAGCACCCCACCCCACCCGGGCTACTCGCGCGCGCGGGGTAAGGTGGCCGGGCCGGCCGGGCCGGGCCGGGCCGGGCCGGGCGGGCCGGGCCGGGCCGGGCGGCGGCCGCACGGGTGGCCAGGGGTTGCCACGTGGCGCCTGGGTTATACACATGAGGATGGGGGATCACTAACAACCCCATCATACCAGAGCATGACTCGCTCTTACACTGGGGTGACAGGGTGACACTGGCCGGCGTCACCTACCACATGGACGACGTCGGGCGGAATTCAAAGTCCAAGTCCCAGTTTCTCGCAAATTTGGGCTTCGACACACCCAGGGTGGCTGGAGTGCCATGCAATATGAGTAAACAGAACGACAGGAGCGATAACGGTGGTGGGGGTGGCAGGCCCGCCACCCCGCACCTAGACACTTCTTCACACCCTGGCTGCCCAATTCAAACTAAACTCTCTTGGCGGCTAGAGAGGCTCACATGCCCATATTTCTCCCCCTACCTTGTCTTGACCAATCAGCAGGAAGCCGGCACTGGTCCTGATGCCGCTTCCAATGACAGCTTTTCGCGCCAAAACTCGGCATAGGAGTAGGGGTGCTTAGACCAATCACACGGGCCCCTCGCCTGTGGCGTGGCGTGACGTCACAAGGAGGGTGAGGCCTAACACAACGTCTCAATGTCTCCCTTGGGGGGGGGAGGCAGCGTTCGCCCCACTGTCCCCCCTCCACCTCTAACGGTTTTTGTTATACTACCCTCTCTGTTTCACAGAACAGGCAAATTTTGCTGTAATTCTCTCTACAGAGCAATCACAGACCTCTCATTAGTTTTAACTGCCAGCATTTAACATAAGCTTTCATATGACACCCAACAAGTATATGTAAATTTGAAAGCTTCAGTTTCTAGAGTCCCTAGAGCGACTAGCCTATTCTAGAAACTAGGAAAACTAGCTGAGGAGATTCTACATCTCCTCACAAACCCAACCCGTGAACAACACAAGCCCAACTGACCCTGAAACCCTACACAGAGAGGCACAACACACAACACCAGAAAGTCAATACAAAACACACACGCACACAATCGCACACAACAACACATAGCACAAACACACACACAAAATCACCTATAAGAATAAGACACGACAGTGGTAGGCACATACTTCTCAGGAAATTCATGCCTAGGATATTTCTGCTTATAAGCTTCCCACACTAAGTACTCCCCGTCCACAGGAGACATCTCCCGTCACGCAGGGTGCAGTCGCACCTCCACAGATCTCCAGTATCAGCTCTTGATACTGGTAATGGCTCAAAAGGGCCACCATTTACGGGCTATTCATGCCCGTGCCACCTTTTGGGTGGCTTAATGTTCATCAATCAATTGGCAGCATTTGGCAGCAACCTCAACCACACAGTGAACCAGGTGGAGCACAGTAGGAGGCCCCACAGCAGCCCCAGCACATCCCGGGCACACGGTGAGGGCGCAGTGACATGCACCACAGACGGGAACAGGAAGACGGAGGAGCCGCGCATACAGGAGCCGGAAGAACTAGGGAAGCATCCAGGACAGTAACCAGGGCAGGACGATCATCCGACGGCGACACAACCGCCTGAGAGGCAACCGCAACAGGCGACACAGCCTCTGGGGGAGGGACGACATCTGCAGGAGACGCTTCAGGCGACACAGCCTCTGGGGGAGGGACGACATCTGCAGGAGACGCTTCAGGCGACACAGCCTCTGGGGGAGGGACGACATCTGCAGGAGACGCTTCAGGCGACACAGCCTCTGGGGGAGGGGCGACATCTGCAGGAGACGCTTCAGGCGACACAGCCTCTGGGGGAGGGACGACATCTGCAGGAGACGCTTCAGGCGACACAGCCTCTGGGGGAGGGACGACATCTGCAGGAGACGCTTCAGGCGACACAGCCTCTGGGGGAGGGGCGACATCTGCAGGCGACGCTTCAGGCGGCACAGCCTCTGGGGGAGGGACGACATCTGCAGGAGACGCTTCAGGCGACACAGCCTCTGGGGGAGGGGCGACATCTGCAGGCGACGCTTCAGGCGACACAGCCTCTGGGGGAGGGACGACATCTGCAGGAGACGCTTCAGGCGACACACGCGGCACGGCAGCAGCCAAAGCGGCGGCCACACCCACCCAATCCTCCACAGGGAGCGGCGGGAAATCCTCCTCACGGAAGAGGTTGACGTGCGTGACGGCAGGTTGAGAGCACCCAGCAGCCTGTTGACCCAAGAGGCCACAGCGGTAACACATACGGGGCTGGCGAGCATAAAACACTCTGACAGAACACCCCAGAAGCCTCACTTGAGAAGGAATGTCCGCCCGCAGCCTCATTCCTAGGGTGCGAATATTGGACCGCACACCCTTGAGCGACCCGAGGAGAGCAGGTGCAACCGCACACTGACGACCGCCGCAAACTGGCCGAAATAACGCCTCAGCAGTCCCTCCGGAAATTCCAGAGGCTCCCCATGCACGCTGACATACGTGATGGCACCACTGTGATCGGAGACAGTCACAGTGCCCGCACCTTCGGGCAGGGGCAAGGTCCACCCCTCGTACCGACGTAAAAACGCCCTATATACCTCCTCTGTTAGTTCAACAACAACACTCGACGGGCAGACACCAGCTCAACACCATAGACATCCCCAACAGGGACCCGCAGCATGTCACACAGCACCAAACCCACCTCGTGATAACCCGCCCGAGCAGAAAACTCCAGGCCGATTGACTGGGCACGCACCACAGGGGGGAGGGGGACCCCCATGGCGCCCACACGCCAAACCACACCCGCCCCCTCGCAACTCTAAGTAGCAACTGGCAGGTCAAACGGGTCCGTCTTGACCCCCTGGCGGCCAACAAGCGACTCACACGTTAACGAACTGGTTGGCCAATCAGGGCCACAATAACAACAGGTGTAGAAGATTGAAACTATTCAACAGGTGTAAAACCTATAGGTAAAACACATATATACATCTATTTATATATGTGCTAGGTGCCTAGCCTAAGCCTAATTTGATGAGTTTTGTAAAGAGGTAGGCCTAGGTAAGCCTGGGTAAGCCTGGGTAAGGTTAGGTAAGCCTGGGTAAGCCTAGGTAAGGTTAGGTAAGCCTGGGTAAGCCTAGGTAAGCCTGGGTAAGGTTAGGTAAGCCTGGGTAAGCCTAGGTAAGGTTAGGTTAGCCTAGGTAAGCCTAGGTAAGCTTGGGTAAGCCTGGGTAAGCCTAGGTAAAGTTAGGTTAGCCTAGGTAAGCCTGGGTAAGCCTAGGTAAGCCTAGGTAAGCCTGGGTAAACCTGGGTAAGGTTAGGTAAGCCTGGGTAAACCTGGGTAAGGTTGGGTAAGCCTGGGTAAGGTTGGGTAAGCCTGGTAAGGTTGGGTAAGGTTGGGTAAGCCTAGGTAAGCCTGGGTAAGTTGGGTAAGGTTGGGTAAGCCTGGGTAAGCCTAGGTAAGCCTGGGTAAGGTTAGGTAAGCCTGGGTAAGCCTTGGTAAGGTGGGGTAAGGCTAGGTAAGCCTGGGTAAGGCTAGGTAAGGTTAGGTTAGCCTAGGTAAGCCTAGGTAAGCTTGGGTAAGCCTAGGTAAAGTTAGGTACGCCTAGGTAAGAGTGGGTAAGCCTGGGTAAGCCTAGGGTAAGCCTGGATAAGCCTGGGTAAGCCTGGGTAAGCCTGGGTAAGCCTAGGGTAAGCCTGGGTAAGCCTGGGTAAGCCTAGGGTAAGCCTGGGTAAGCCTGGGTAAGGTTAGGTAAGCCTGGATAAGCCTAGGTAAGCCTGGGTAAGGTTAGGCAAGCCTGGGTATGGTTAGGTAAGCCTGGGTAAGCCTAGGTAAGCCTGGGTAAGCCTGGGTAAGGTTAGGTAAGCCTGGGTAAGCCTGGGTAAGGTTAGGTAAGCCTGGGTAAGCCTGGGTAAGCCTGGGTAAGGTTAGGTAAGGCTAGGTAAGCCTGGGTAAGCCTGGGTAAGACTAGGTAAGCCTGGGTAAGGTTAGGTAAGGCTAGGTAAGCCTGGGTAAGCCTAGGGTAAGCCTGGGTAAGCCTGGGTAAGGTTAGGTAAGCCTGGGTAAGCCTGGATAAGCCTAGGTAAGCCTGGGTAAGGTTAGGTAAGGCTAGGTAAGCCTGGGTAAGGTTAGGTAAGCCTGGGTAAGCCTGGGTAAGGTTAGGTAAGCCTGGGTAAGGTTAGGTAAGCCTGGGTAAGCCTAGGTAAGCCTGGGTAAGGTTAGGTAAGCCTGGGTAAGCCTGGGTAAGCCTAGGTAAGCCTGGGTAAGCCTGGGTAAGGTTAGGTAAGCTGGGTAAGCCTGGGTAAGCCTGGGTAAGCCTAGGTAAGCCTGGGTAAGGTTAGGTAAGCCTGGGTAAGCCTGGGTAAGCCTAGGTAAACCTGGGTAAGCCTGGGTAAGGTTAAGTAAGCTGGGAAGCCTAGGTAAGCCTGGGTAAGCCTGGGTAAGGTTAGGTAAACCTGGGCAAGCTTAGGTAAGGTTGGGTAAGCCTAGGTAAGCCTAGGTAAGCTTAGGTAAGCCTGGGTAAGCCTGTGTAAGGTTGGGTAAGCCTGGGTAAACCTAGGTAAGCCTGGGTAGGCCTGGGGTAAGGTTAGGTAAGCCTGGGTAAGGTTAGGTAGCCTGGGTAAGGTTAGGTAAGCCTGGGCAAGCTTAGGTAAGGTTAGGTAAGCCTAGGTAAGCCTATGTAAGCCTGGGTAAGCCTGGATAAGCCTAGGTAAGCCTGGGTAAGCCTGGGTAAGCTTGGGTAAGCCTGGGTAAGCCTGAGTAAGCCTAGGTAAGCCTGGGTAAGCGTAGGTAAGCCTGGGTAAGCCTGGATAAGCCTAGGTAAGCCTGGGTAAGCCTGGGTAAGGTTAGGTAAGGCTAGGTAAGCCTGGGTAAGGTTAGGTAAGGCTAGGTAAGCCTGGGTAAGCTGGGTAAGCCTAGGGTAAGCCTGGGTAAGCCTGGGTAAGCCTGGGTAAGCCTGGATAAGCCTAGGTAAGCCTAGGTAAGCCTGGGTAAGCCTAGGTAAGCCTGGGTAAGCTTGGGTAAGCCTGGGTAAGCCAGTAGTAGTAAGCCTGAGGTAAGCCTGGGTAAGCCTAGGTAAGCCTGGGTAAGCCGGGATAAGCCTAGGTAAGCCTGGTAACCTGGAAGCCGTAGAGGTAAGCCGGTGGTGGTAATGGTAAAAAGGTCCGACTACGGTAAGCCTGGGAAGGCTTAAGCATGGTAATTTAGGTAAGCTGGTTGAGGTTAGTGTTGAAGATTGTTCCAAGTTTATACGCCTCGTCGCCCACCAGATGGCACGCGGGGCGCCACCACCCTCCCTTAACAACAATCAATAGATGTAACTCACTGAGAAACTTATGGACTTAGATGGGGGGGGTCTATCGTGTGGGGGGGCGGGGGCAGCGGTGTAGTGCGGATGCAACAGGCCAACAGTAAAACAGTCTAAGACACCTCACCGGCAGTCCACCCACACATCCCGGCCGGCCAGGGAAGTAGCGGCATTACTTGTCCCTGCGGTCCTTGGCCGACACTTGTACTGTCGGACAAAAACAAGAAAATTTGTCAGTCACATCTCTCGCTTTCCTCCTCTCGTTTGTTCTTTTTTTTCTTGTTTTGTTTTTTTTTTGTTGTTGTGAGAGGATAGTGGGACTGACAAATTTTCTTTTTTTGTCCGACAGTCAATGTGTCGGCCCCAAACCGCGGGAAGTTGCCGTACTTCTGGCCGGCCGGGTGGTGTGGGGGCTTGCCGGTGAGTGTCTTGATCTTGATGTGGGCATGTTGCATCCCACTACCCTGCCCCCCCCACCACCGATAGCCATTCCCCCTCTATCATAAGTTTCTCAGGAATTAAATAATGATTTTTTGTTAAGGGAGGGTGAGTTGGGCGCCCGCGTGCCATCGCGTGGGCGAGAGCTTACTAAACTTGTAAAACAAATGCTTCAACACTAACCCAACAGTAACCAGGCTTACCCAGGCTTACCAGGCTTACCCAGGCTATACCTTACCAGGCTTACCTTCAGGCTTACCTAGGCTTACCCAGGCTTCCCCAGGCTTACCTAACCTTACCAGGCTTACGCCAGGCTTACCCAGGCTTACATCAGGCTTACAAGGCTTACTCAGGCTACTAACTATCCAGGCTTACACAGGCTTACTAGGCTTACACAGGCTTACTAGCCTTACCCAGTTCAGGCTTACCCAGGCTTACACCTTACAGGCTTACCAGGCTACCCAGGCTTACCCAGCTTACCTAACCTTACCCAGGTTACCTTACCTAACCTTACCTCAGCTTGCCCAGGCTTACCTAACCTTACCCAGCCGCTTAACCTTACCCAGGCTTACCTAGCTCCAGCTTACCCAGGCTTATACCTTCCAGGTTACCCAGGCTTACCCTAGGCTACCAGCACCAGCTTACCCAGGCTTACACAGGTCTAACCTTAAGGCTTACCAGGCCTTACCCAGGTTACCCAGGCTTACCTAACCTTACCTAACTTAAGGCTTACCAGGCTTACCTAAACCAGCTACCCAGGCTTACCTAACCTTAACCAGGCTTACCAGCTTACCTAGGCTTACCCAGTACCCTAGGTTACGCCACCACTGACTACAGGATCTATACCCAGGCTTACCTAGGCTTACCACCTTCCAGCTGCGGTTTACCTAACCTTACACCAGGCTTAACCCAGGACTTACCCTAGGCTTACCCAGGTTATACTTACCCAGGCTTACCAAGGCTTACCCTAGGCTTACCCGGCTTGACCCAGGCTTACACCTACCGGCTTCCAGGCTTACTAGGCTTACCCAGGCTTACCCATCTTACTAGCGTACCTACACCAGGCTTACCCAGGTATACCCATGACTTACTCCTGGCACTACCTAGGCTAACCATACAACCAGCTTACTCCTGCTATCCAAGACAACTTACCCAGGCTTACCAGCTACCACCTTACCAAGGGCTTAAGCCAGGCTTACATCTAACCTTACACAGGTACCGTACCTTACCTAGGCTCTAGCGGTCCAGGCTTACCCAGTACCTTACATAACCTTACCCAGTTGACTTACCTAGGCTTCAGCTCCTATACCCTTACCCAGGCACCTATCTTACCAGCTCCAGGTCTGTACCTACTACACCTTACCCAGGCTTACCTAGCTTACCCAGGCTTACCAGGTTTACCCAGGCTTACCTAACCTTACCCAGGCTTACCCAGGCTTACTAGGCTTACTAGGCTTACATAGGCTTACTTACTTAGGCTTACATAGGCTTACCTAGGCTTACATAGGCTTACCCAGGCTTACCTACCCTTACCCTAGGCTTACCCAGGCTTACCCCCAGGCTTACCTAACCTTACCAGGCTTACCCAGGACCTTACCCAGGCTTACCCAGGCTTATCCCAGGCTTACCCAGGCTTACCCAGGTAACCTTACCCAGGCTTACCCTAGGCTTACCCTAGGCTTACCTAGGCTACCAACCTTACCTAGCCTTACCCAGGCTTACCTAGGCTTACCTAGGCTTACCCAGGCTTACCTAGGCTTACCCTAGGCTTACCCAGGCTTGCCCAGGCTTACCCAGGTCTTACCTAACCTAGGCTTACCTAGGCTTACCTAGCCTTACCCAGCTTACCAGGCTTACCCAGGCTTACCTAACCATACCCAGGCTTGCCTAACCTTACCCAGGCTTAAGCTACAAACCTTACCCGGCTACCCAGCTTACCTAGGCTTACAGGTTACCCGGCTACCTGCTTACCCGCTTACCACTTACCCAGGTTCAGGCTTACCCTAGCTTAGCTTACATTATAGGGCCTACTTACCTAGGTCCCAGTATAGGCTACCAGGCCCTAACCTTACCTACCTTACAGGCTAAGCTACCCACCTTCCAAGCTTACGCTTACAACCTCCAGGTTACTACTTACCCAGGCTCAACCTTCCAACCTACAGGCTTACCTAGGCTACCAACTTACACCCCGGTACAACCTTCCAGGCTTACCCACACCGGTTACCCAGGCTATACTTCAGGTTACCCAGGTACTAGCTTACCTAGGCTTACCCAGGCTTCTGCAACCTAACTACCCTTACCCAGCCCGCTTACCTAGGCTTACCTAGGCTAACCTAACCTTACCTAGCTTACCCAGGCTTACCTACATCGGCTTCCCAGCTTACCGAGGCTTACCCAGGTTCCCTTACTAGCTTCCAGGCATACCTTACCAGGCTTCGGCTTTAGCCACTTTTACAAAACTCATCAAATTAGGTTAGGCTAGGCACTAGCACATATATAAATAGATGTTATCATGTGTTTTACCTATAGGTTTTACACCTGTTGAATAGTTTCAATCTTCTACACCTGTTGTTATTGTGGCCCTGATTGGCCAACCAGTTCGTAACGTGTGAGTCGCGTTGTTGGCCGGCCAGGGGGTCAGACGGGACCGTTTGACCTGCCAGTTGTATTAGAGTTTGCGAGGGGGCGGGTGTGGTTTGGCGTTCGGCGCCATGGGGTCACACCTCCACCTGTTGGTGCGTGCCCAGTCAATCGGCTGGAGTTTTCTGCTCGGCGGATTATCCCGAGGTGGGGTTTGGTGCTGTGTGACATGCGCGGGTCCCTGTGTGGGGATGTCTATGGTGTTGAGCTGGTGTCTGCCCGTCGAGTGTTGTTGTTGAACTAACAGAGGAGGTATATAGGGCGTTTTTTACGTCGGCACGAGGGGCGGACCTTGCCCCTGCCGAAGGTGCGGGCACTGTGACTGTCTCCGATCGACAGTGGTGCCATCACGTATGTCAGAGTGCATGGGGGCCCTTGGAATTCTCCGGAGGGACTGCCTGAGGCGTTATTTCGGCCAGTTTGCGGCGGTCGTCAGTGTGGGTTAGCACCTGCTCTCCTCGGGTCGCTCAAGGGTGTGCGGTCCCAGATTCGCACCCTAGGAATGAGGTGCGGGCGGACATTCTTCTTGCAATTGAGGGCTTCTGGGGGTTCTGTCAGAGTGTTTTATGCTCGCAGCCCCGTATGTGTTACCGCTGTGGCCTCTTGGGTCAACAGGCTGCTGGGTGCTCTCAACCTGCCGTCACGCACGTCAACCTCTTCGTGAGGAGGATTTCCGCCGCTCCTGTGGAGGATTGGGGTGGGTGTGGCGCCGCTTTGGCTGCTGCCGTGCCGCGTGTGTCGCCTGAAGCGTCCTGCAGATGTCGTCCCTCCCCCAGAGGCTGGTTGCCTGAAGCGTCGCCTGCAGATGTCGCCCCTCCCCCAGAGGCGTGTGTCGCCTGAAGCGTCTCCTGCAGATGTCGTCCCTCCCCCAGAGGCTGTGCCGCCTGAAGCGATCGCCTGCAGATGTCGTCCCTCCCCCAGAGGCTGTGTCGCCTGAAGCGTCTCCTGCAGATGTCGTCCCTCCCCCAGAGGCTGTGTCGCCTGAAGCGTCTCCTGCAGATGTCGCCCTCCCCAGAGGCTGTGTCGCCTGCAGCGTCTCCTGCAGATGTCGCCCTCCCCAGAGGCTGTCTGCCTGAAGCGTCTCCTGCAGATGTCGTCCCTCCCCCAGAGGCTGTGTCGCTGCAAGCGTCTCTGCAGATGTCGTCCCTCCCCAGAGGCTGTGGTCGCCTGAAGCGTCTCCTGCAGATGTCGTCCCTCCCCAGAGGCTGTGTCGCCTGTTGCGGTTGCCTCTCGAGGCCGGTGTGTCGCCGTCGGCATGATGTCCTGCCCTGTTACTGTCCTGCGATGCTTCCCTAGTTCGTTCTCGGCTCCTGTATGCGCGGCTCCCTAGTCTCTCCTGTTTCCCGTCTGTGTGCATGCACTGGCCGTCACCGTGTGCCGGATGTCGCTGGGCTGACTGTGGGGCCTCCTCGTGCTCACCTGGTTCGACTGTGTGGCTTGAGGCTGCTTGCCCAATGCTGCCACTTGCATTCGACCCTGAACATCTAAGCCACCCAAAAGGTGGGCACGGGCTGAATAGCCGTAAATGGTGGCCTCGATATTTCGACGCCATACCAGTGTACGATAGAGTGTATATCTGGAGCTTGTGGGTGCGACGCACTTGTCGTGACGGGCGCATGTGCTTCGTGGACGCTGCTGCGACGAACAACCCCCCCCCCCCCCCCTAGTTTTAGTTCTTTGGGAAGCTTTTCCCAGCAGTGTGACATAACCCCCTAGACTCGGTCAGGAATTTCTAGATAGTTATGTCCCCAGCCCCACCAACATCTGGGTTTCTTTTTGTGTATTCGTGTGTTTTTGTGTGTGTTTTTGCTGTAATGCTGTTTTTTGTTGTCACTGCCTTTGTGTGTTCTGTCCGAAACGACGTTTTTATTGCTTATGTTGAATCCCTACCGCTCTGGTGTTGTGTGTTGTGCCTCTCTGTGTAGGGTTTCAGGGTCAGTTGGGCTTGTGTTGGTATGGGTTGGGTTTGTGCGGAGAGTAGAATCTTTTTTCTCAGCCGTTTTCCTAGTTTCCTCGGGAATAGTGCTACGTCGTCTAGCCACTCTAGAAATGAAGCTTTAAATTAATATAATTGTGGGTGTCATCTGGAAAGCTTTTGTTTAAATGCTGGCAGTTAAATATCATCCAGTAGCAGACGGCAATCTTGGTTGATTCGTTTTTCCACTTCTACTCTAGGCACCGAAGCAGCAATTTAACAGAATATATATCTCTTTTTCCTGCTTCGTCTGATATCACGATCCCCTTTTTTTTTAGCTGTGGTGTTTTAGATTGTGTACAAACGTTAGAGTGTGGGGTCCTGCGCCCCCTCTGCCCCACCACCCCTGGCCCTGTGACATGTGGGGCGAACGCTGCCTCCCCCCCCCCACCAGGGAGACATTGAGACGTGTGTTAGGCCTCAACCTCCTTGTGACGTCACGCCACGCCACCCGGCGAGGGGCACGTTTGATTGGTCTAAGCCCCCCTACTCCTATGCGAGTTGTTGGCGCGAAAAACTGTTATTGGAAGCGGCACGGGGGACAGTGCCGGCTTCCTGTGGATTGGTCAAGACAAGGTAGGGTGGAGATATGGGCATAGCTGACCGTCTCTATATAGAAAGAAAAGAAAGAAAAGTTTTGAAAAAGTGTTTGAAATGGGCCGGGTGTGAAGAAGTGTATAGGTGCGGGGGCGGGCCTGCCACCCCCCACACCGTTATCGCTCCTGTCGTTGTCATAGTTTATGTCACTATGCATGAATAGACACCTCCAGCAACCCTGGGTGTGTCGAAGCCCAAATTTGCGAGAAACTGGGAATTGGACTTTGAATTCCGCCCGACGACGTCCATGTGGTAGGTGACGGCGGCCAGTGTCACCCTGTCACCCCACTGTAAGAGCGAGTCATGCTCAGGTATGATGGGGTTGTTAGTGATCCCCCATACTCATGTGTGTATAACCCCAGCCGCCACGTGGCCACCCCCACGCCACCCGTGCGTCACCACGGCACGGCCCGGCCCGGCCCAGCCCCGACCCCGCCCTGCCTCGCCGGCCCGCCACCTACACCCGCGCGCTCGAGAGCCCGGGTGGCGGTGGGGTGCTTTGACCGCACGCGCCACCCGTGGCCACCTCCTGAAGGCCACGCAGTGGCCACATGTTGGCTACCACCTTTGGCCACCCCTTGGCCACATTCCCAGGGAAAGCTAGGCCACATCTTGTCGACGGCACGAGGAGCAAGCTAAGTTTTGACAGCCAGGTGGTAAGGACTTGGGAAATGAGGGGAAGGAAATTTGTGGACGGAAACGTGAGTACTTTATCGTTGTCTCAGATTAGTGGAAATCCTAGTAGAAAAGTTGTGTGAGCCCTAGCACAGGCAAGGCTAGGGAAGTAGCTGAGAAGCCCGTCTGTGGCACGCCCACGTGACTGTGGGGCAGTACCTAGAGTGGGAATGTCACTGTAAATCACGTAGTGTTATAATTTATATATTGTAGATATATTGTTGTGGGTAGACTGACGGAGTTTGGGACCAGTCAGTGTAGAGAATCATCATATAAATGATCCAGTCTGGCGATTGTGTATAATCGTCCCGCCTTGGTTAGTGCAATGGGACCTCTTGTAATTAGGCCAGGTAGAGTTAATTACGCAGGCCCGTGGGCAGGGTTATTAGGAATATCCTGAGGTTTGTTTATCACCTGTGATATTTTCATTGTTCTGGAGGCCTTTCCATAGGTTATATGCATGTTGCATTTATATGTTGTTGGTGAGGCAGTAGATGTTGATCGCTGACTGATTGCACTAATGATGTCCTACTGGGGGCATGCTGCGGTATCATTATGTGCAGGTTTCTGCAGTGTATCAGGTATACGATATTACAGTCCTAGGAACTGTGTTGAGGATTTTAAAGGGACCCTTTGAGTATTCAGGGGAATTCTCAGTCACTTAATGGGGATAGCGAGCAATTTGTTACTTTGCCTCATTATGGGAGAATTAGTGCCAGCTGTCCACGCGTAGAGCGACTGTGCCTTATATTAACGTAAATTATCTTGCTGAAGCAACCGGGATCGGGCGATCATTTTGCAACGTTCTGCCAGATTGGAGGGACAGTAAGATTGGTAAACCTTGAGTGTTGCAAAAACAGTGTGTCATAGCCGACTGTAGTGGTCATAGTAATTATCGTGTTGCAGTAGTCGCAACTGTGTGTGGGCAGTGCTATTTTATTATGTTTTGCATGCCATTATATGTGTGACCTGTGGAACCTTAGGGTTACTTTGTTACAAAGTAACCTTAGGGTTACTTTGATTCTTTAAGTTGTGTTGAGAACATGAGGATTCAGTGAGTTAATAAGGGGTAATTAACTGGACAAGGGGGTGCACACTTGAAGTGTTGAATGATGTGGTGCTGTTATGGGAGAACAGTGTTTAACTTGAGATTGTGGAATACGTGTCCGGGGGACATTAATGTCCGTGGACACTTAATTGACCCATCTAGCTAATTATGTAATTAGGATTCTCATCATGTATTCACGTAGTTGGAGAGGAACTGTCAGAGTCTGTCAATGATAGTGCTAACGTCAGTGCTGAGACTAACTGCCTTTAGGGTTGGGGCAATTAGTGGCTCATGATAATTAGTGGAGTAACTAACATCAGGGGTCTTGATGACTCAAATGACTCGGTTATATTTCATAAAGCGAGGTCATGGGCGTGAGCATTAATAGTTATATTATATATAGCTGTGACAGAGGATTAAGTTGCACTCATGTTAATTAGGGTAATTAACGTCTCTTCCGTGAATTCACAGTGTTGGATGAGACTGCTTAGGCAGTGCGGAGTCAGACGTAAATGATATGTATGATTACTTATCGGTCCTGCTGACAGTTAATTAATTGTTCAAGGCTAATTAGGGTAATTAACACCCATTGAAGTAATTTTTTGACACAGACAGTTGAGAAGCTACCAAGTTAAGGTAGGCTTAGTTAACGTAGCTCACTTGGGATGTAATTAGTGGTCCGTTTGACCTTAATTAAGATTTACTCACTGAATACCTTGCAAGGAGTCAAGTGTGATGTTATGTAAGAGACTTGAGTTATTGTGACAAGAGGCCTTGTGTTAACGTAGAGTACTTTCATGTTGTGGTCTAGCGTGAGACACTTGTTGTTATTAAATTAGTACTTGTTGCTGACTGCGGTGATAAGTCAATTCCATCATTATGCCAATAATCAATGTTGCCAATGATTAAGGCAATTTCTTTTGTTATCGTCTAGTGACGAGGTTAAAGTAACTTAGGGATGATTGGAGCTGTGTGCCCCGGAATCCCACCTTGCCTGGGGTGAGTCACTGTTAGCCTACCCACTGATTACGGGGGTCGCTCCCGTTGGACTGGAGGACCTTAAGATTGTGATTAGAGTAGTTGCCAATAGGAAGTCGTGTCACTATTGATTGTTTGCTTGTGTCATCCGTGGATACTTCATTTGTTCAGTTAGTTCACTTAATCAGCCCGAAGTGTCAGCAGATGGAGCCTGCTGTCATTCCTCGAGGGGTTGAATACTGTGTGCAAATGCCACTGGTTGGACTGTAACGTAATTAAATCACCCGCTGTGGTGTAAACTTAGTCTGGATATTTTTTCCTTGAGTTTGCCATTATTGCGTCATCAGGGGCACACCGTGTTCAGGTTCGTTCAGTATCAGCCACACGCAAGGGTTTCTTTTAGCTGTTCGGTTTGCGTGCCAGTGCGGCACATTAATGTAAAGATAATTGAGGAAGTGCTGGAAATGGTTGCCAGGTGAAACCCTTAGTTATTGCTGTCATTGCCGGCTGATTTGATTGCATTCAAGACCCGATTGGCCGGTGTTAGACTGCAAGAGGGTAGAAAGGGGGGGGGGGGAGGGGGGGGGGGGGGGGTATCGGGGGGGAGGGAGGTCGATAGGTTTCTGGGTGGTTGGAGAAAAGGTGTAGGAGGTTACTGGAGACGTGGGTTCCACAACACGAACTCACGTTAGAGTAACGTCATTGACATGCTTTTTGTTTGTTGTAGTAGTCTAGTCTTTTGTTATACTTAATGTTATTTGTTATCAGTCTTTGATGTAAACCTTAAACTATTCTGTACCACTCCCATTTTTCTGATATTTGATATTGTTGTTTAAATCTTTTGGAATATGACGGCTGCGCTTCTTGGGAGATTCGCATTCCACTCATAGCGCCAACAACAAATATAAAAATTGGATGTGCAGAACCCGTAGGTTACCTTTATTGTTTTAACGTCTGTTACACTAGGAGGAACCAGCGGGCTCTTATTGTGGGACGGTTTTCACCCGCTGGTGGAAGTGGCGGTTTAGCTCACGCGTTCTCTTTTTCTCATGGCAATCTGCATTAACTGCCAAGA